>LS896828.1:11010-57444 GCA_900490955.1 Micoletzkya japonica | reverse complement strand
CTTATATACCCCCGGAAGGGGGCGGAGCCAGAGCTCGCTGAGGGCGCGCGCTGATTGGCTGGCTGCGATCGATAACAGATCGATCGTGGGAAAGGGAGGGGAGGGCGCGTAAACATGATGCAAGAGTGATCAGAGATCACTTCTGGTATTAAGGGGAATGAAGGGAAGGGAAAGCTCGTCGGTGACGAAAGTCGCCACATTAGGACACGCCAGTCGGGCGAAGCGCCGCGAAGAGCCACGTAGCCCGGCTGGTCTTAAACATAAAGCGCTTGGAAACATCGAACACCATCTCTGTTATTCCTTCTTGGTAACGAATATTGTTATTGTACTCAACTTGTCCTATTAATAAAGCTGCAATACACAATGGACATTGAGCCATTGTGTAATATTAGCTGTAAAAGCTGTTGGGTTGATTGTATTCTTTCGCTTATCCTGTCCCTCATAGAAGGAAATCTGTAGATTCTGCTCATGCAGAAATCTTAGATTGTAACCAATACAAACTGTGCAATTAGCACATTTAATAAAAAAAACTAACCAAAATAGCTCTAATGCCCTTCGCTTGGCTAATGGCCGCTATCGCGAACTGAGTGGTGTGCTGCCCAAGTACGGTAGATATTTGAATCTTCGCTTCCCCGCACGTCTTGTAGGCTGAGTATTGCACGATCGGCGTCTCTCTTATCACCGCGCCTGTTGCATTGTTGAGTAAGTCGCGTTAGGCCTTAGCGTGCGATCGATCCATTCTCAACCAGAAAATGATGATCGAAGAAATTCATCATCATCGTTCTTCGCTGTACTGACATTGCTACCTTATCATGCAGCCGTCCTTTACTTTAGGCCGTACTGTTCTCCTCATGAGCTGAGTCATCCGATTGTTTCCACTGTTTCAGTGTCTCGCGTGTCGCAAAGAGGCATTCTGCGGTCCAATGTCGTTCTTCGACGATACTCCAATGATCTACTACAAGCTCGCCGATGATGATCGGGAAAAGTAGGACGTTCGCTATTTTTTCCAGGAGTAGCCACCATCCATTCTAGCGGACCCAACACGGAAGAGAAGATTCAAGCGTGGTACCAAGACGGCATCTTCAACCGTTCAGTCCAGTTTCGCATCGGAAAGCGGCCTTACCAGACTCTAGGTGAGCTTATGGTCTGGTCTACTTGTCAACTTGAGGTATGTCTTTTCCTCTCCCTATTCCTGTGCCCTCAACACGGATATCTATCTATCTATCTATTATTGACGTAAAAGTTCCGTCAGTAAACTCATTCCGACTTTGTCTGCACTCTCTTCAAACCGCTCCGCTCTCTCGTCATAAATAGGAATGAGACAACGGACGGAACTCTTTCGTCAGCCATTTATATCTATCTAAGCATGCTAGATTTTCGATTTCGTAATGAGTCCGACTAATCAGCTTTCAGATGAGCTCATCAAGCACAACGGCAGCATGTGCCCGTTCTCATTCGTGAAGAACAAGCAAGCCCAAGCTGACCACTTCTTCAAAGTATGCATAATCTTATCATAAAACGTTACATAATCCATACAGATAAATTGCTTTGCTTTTCTGTAACCACAGACCGGTCATTAACCGCTTGTGGTAATAACTAGTATTTCAGGTGCAAAACGAACTCGTCGTCCGCATCGATATCCAAATGGGGATCATTACGAATCTGCAGGACAGGTATGTACGTTACTACCACACGGCTTACCTCAAAGGAATCTCTCAGGGTGCTAGATATAACCTGTAGCGTCACCTATCTCTAACAGTGAGCCTGGACAGTTGTGCCATAGAGCATAATCCGCACTGTTGCAGGATGAACGAACTCGAACAGCAAAACGCGGAATTGACTAAGCAACAGAAGAAGGTGTGGCCGGTTTTCTGTTATTAGGAGATTTTTCTAAAACACAATATTCTACAAAAATGCTCTCATCAGGAAAAGTGTCCTGTGTCGGTTCGTAGAGAATTGAATCTCCATAGAATGATAATCCTGCCTTTAAGCTCGCGAAAGCTGTCGAAAATCTCACCGACGAGCATATAATCGATCCGGATCACTCCCAGGAGGTGAACTGAAAATATACGAATGCATCGAGACAGCATGAACTTTTCACATGCTTCTGAACGTATGAAAGACTACCACCAATGCAGGTCGCAGAGATTTCGCCCGGGCAAGCCTCTACCAGCAGAGCAAGGGTGAGTTTCGAAAGCAACGATCGATAAGCGTCATGGCGACTGTCAAACGCTAATTGCGTGTAGAGTTTCCCAATTATCTGGAAAGGGAGAGGGTATGCACATGTGAATTGCAGGCAGTTTCCCCCATTGTGGAGGACCGAGCTACCGAGACGCACTCTCAAATGGACTTGATCACGGGTCTTCTCCGCAAAGCGACTTCGCAGGAAAAGACTAGTTCGTTGCTTGCCCAACATTCCGTTATCTATCCAATTTTGCAGTACCCGATCCTCTTGGAGAACTGACTTCTCTGAACGATTTCCTCCAAATCGTTGACCAGGACAAGTTCAACAACAAGTACAACAGTATACTGGATAAGGTGAGGCAATTGACAATTTTTTTCGTCCCCTAAGGTCGGCTCCAAGTTCACTCATCGGAGCGCAGTAAAGTTGTTTAAAAATTAACCATGTAATTGTACGGTTTCGCAATCTCTGGCCAACCGCCTACCATGCATGTGCAATATGGTTTTTTTCAGAGAGTTGAGTGCGGACTGTGCAAGATCTACCTCGAAGACGCCTACCACATTGCCTACCACTCGACGGAGCGGGCGCACCTCGACAACGTATGCATATTAAGCAGAACTAGTGACCCCTGGAACCCAGCGACACAGCCGAAAATTCACTTATAACAGCCTCACTCTAAGCTGACGACACCGTAGGTCTGAATCACACTGCCAGTCTTGTTAGCGTGCTTTGCTCATGTGATCGGGGAAATACCGCCTTTGCCATTGCAGCTGCTTGCCAATGGTGGTCAGGTTTCGAGCAGCGCGACGGAGTTCTGGCGTGCAAAGGTGAACGAAGCACTCCTGGACTGATCACGCCATGCTCAGCATATACGAGCCACTTCTCTACGGGCATTCCAGCACATTTCGCGTGACCTCCTATGTAATTTCTCCGCATGTTTCGTGCATAAATCGCATGTTGCTCCGAGGTTGCACTGGTCGGGTGACAGAAACAGCTAATTTTATCAGTCGGCGATCACCACAACCGAGCGTTGCTACGCAACTGACCTGCATTCATAGCGTTTAGTGGGAGGGTGGGTTGAGGCAGGTATTTCGATATGGAGACTATCTAACCCTGCATTTTTCCACCTGGACTAAAACGGTGAGCATCTTCCATACTAATTACTACATTGCCAATAACCTGAAAATTGTCCAAGAACTTGTAGAAGCTCTTGAAGAATATGCAAAGTAGTCTTAACAATACTGGTGAAACTTCAAGACTTGCTCTTCATCCAGCGAAGAAAGTGCAGCTGAACAGCAGTACGCTTACGTACGCTGCAGTAGAAAAGATAAGGTTATCTCGAATTGTTGTTTCTCTACTTTAAAGAAAATTTAATGAAAACTTTAATGGAAAATCGATTGGACAGAGATAGATAACTACTTCACCAGGTTCACCACTACTTCACCCATCGCACGATCAAGAACAGAACAATCTGTGGTACGTTCACGTCTACCGAGCACTTCGAGTAGTTGCCTAAACGTTTTCGTCCCATGATGCCAGCTATAAACTAGGCTTATCAATTTATGCGCTAGTGCTTATCAACTAACGCTTACCCTTACTCATGAGCGACGCATCGAAGACTCTCTCGTACATTTCCGCGGATGGAACACAATTGTGAGGCGACTCTAGAGCTTTAGATTTACGAATCCCATTTTTCAGTGGTCCATATGAGGAGCAGGTTGTTCAAGGATGTTACGAGAGAGGAGAGTTTAGTCGAAATACGCTTTTTCGCATCGACAACCAAAGAAGATGGATCACTCTCGGTTAGTAATAATGTCATGACACATTCGAATTCTTCTAGCCGGAATATTTGATGATCTAATACGATAAATGTTCAGATGAATTGATCGAAAAGAACGGAGATTCGCAGCCTTTCTGTTGCGAACTATCTGCGGAAAACGCTACGATGTCCCCTTCACCTGTAACTTCTATAGAGTTACGACATGAAAATATGCTGAAGGTACTGTGCACTTTTATTTTTCGTTATTATATTTCCTTTTTTCTTGTAATATACTCGATTTTAGAGGATCGACAGATTGCATGAATTTTTTGACTTCTACCCTCCGCAATACCAGAAACTGCGGGAGTCGTACGTTGTTCCGTAGGGGTTCATTCTGAAAGAAACACGTTTAGATTCAATGATCTGGTTGGAGAAACTGCGCTGCTTTCTAGACGACTGGTTGAAGTATCCAGCGCAAAGACAACGCCCGCGATCAATGACAATGCAATTAACTCACTGGTAGTCGCAGTTTCACAGCTACCAAAGCTACCATGTTGCATAGGCCGCACAAATCTCTGCCGCCATCGCACCCGAAATCCATCCGCCTCACTTGAATTTTTACGAGATGAAATGTCTGGAACGACAACTCCCAACCGTCTTGCTTCATCGTACAACTAATGCTGAGAACAAAAAGAGTACTTTTTTAAATTTTTCATCTAATCCACACAAAAATAACGTGGGTGTTCAGCGAAGCATCGGTCTTTCATGAAACTTATCCGGGACAGGTTGGTCGAAGTAGAAAAGGATCGATTCCTAAAACACTACTCATACTTGCTGAGCGAGGTAAGCAGAATACCGTGGAAGAATTCAAATCATACCTTCTTCACTCAATACGAACTACTTGAGTAATTTTAGAAAGTCGAATGCACGTTGTGCAAAGTCAAAATCGAGGACGCTTTCGAGCTGGCAGTTCACATATTCTCTGATGAGCACGTGGAACAAGTTAATATGCTTTTTTTCTTCATATGGTCTTCATATGTAGAAAACATTCAAATGGAAGAACGGGAAACCATGCTTTACCACTATTATTTGTGATTAAGCTTCTTGCGGATCGCGGAATTCTTCGAGGGGATGCGTGTAGATTCTGGAAGAACCGCCTCAAGAACCTTAAGAAGAAAGAAGCCCTTTGAATTGTATATCTGCACGTAATAGTGATCACACCAATAAAGCTCATTTGTAGTTTCCTCGCGCGTAGCCATACTGTATGAACAGGTATGGTACGATACCTATCTGACTTAGTGCATGATTACCGTAGTCAAGACTGACCGCCTCTAATGGCGTCCCTACAAATGAGGATATTGTAAGGTTACCAGGACGGGTCACCAACGATACACCAACCATTACCATGCCTGCATGAGACTCTGAACAATTACTAGTATCGCCTATCTGATGGCTCACAGTGGTGAGTCAGCTTCGTTATTGTTATTCTAGACTCTCGACGACTCTCAACAAATTCGTATCTAGATATTACCTTTCTTCCCGCCCTTACCAAAGAATCAGCCTTCTAGGTGAATCTCGAATGAGGACTGGAGCTCGAAGACCTCCTATGGCTATTATCGTCGAGAATACCATGGATCATCTTTTCAAGGAGGTTGAGCAGTTCAGAAAAGCAAGGAAGGTCGGTTAATGTCCACACTAAAAGGTGGTGGATCATGCGAATTCATGCTGTTGGTTTGAGCAATCAAAAGGTGTTCATCGCAGCACATTGAACATCTGCACGATCGTCTAGACCAGTCAATCGGTGATTACAGCAGGCTTCAGCAATCGTGAGTCCTTTTGCCTATGCGAGAAATAGATTCCCACGTCTTTCTTCAGATACATATGCGAACTCACGAAAAATGCTCAACTAACGAAGAAGCCGCCGCGCAAGACGAATGTAAGTATTGCTGCGGTTGAGAAACAAGTTTCCTCAGTCGTCTCTTTTCTACCTTCGACGATAGAGCTATATTAAGAGAGTCCAGACAAGTAGAAATGATTTTACTGACGGAACTTTGTCAATAGTATGGCGGAAATAAAATCGAATGACTTTTTTCAGAATTCCAAAGCGGATGCTAACTTGCCGGCTAATCATGAACAAGAGTATTGTGAACACAAAGAAAGTAAGAACGAATTTCAACATAATATTGACTTATCTTCTATAAGTAATGTTTTTCACTTTCTAGATTCACCGTCACGAAATATGGAGGAAGATTCCAATAATCCGGCTCTCGCTCTTCTTTATGTTACCAAGGGGAAAAAGAGTAAGGCATATTGTTGCCTACATGCAACTTGGATCACTTAGGAAACATCAACAAAACTCATATCAATCAAATCCGAATGTTCTTCGCAAAAGTGAACAAGGACGTCTTCATGAAAAGCTATGCTGACATTCTTCCAAAAGTAGGTGATCTCTTTTATTTTCTGTGTTTAGTTGGATGCATCTCTCATCTTTCAACCTAGCACACGATGGATGATGTTTCAGCCAGTCAAGTGCGACCTGTGTTCCATTACTATTCCCGACGCATTCGATCTTGCTCATCACGTCTCTTCGATAGGACATTTCGAAAAGGTACGCCCTACAAAAGTTCTCAATGCAAAGTAATTTTTGTCTGATATATTTCGGCATAATTAGTTTATTTCTTTAAGCTCATACAAATGGGAGGTTCAGTTCATCGTGATGCATATAAATACTGGAAAAACATTATTAGCAATTGTAATCGAAAGGCAGAATAGGGTGATTTGTATCTTGTAATGTATTGTAAAGCCTTCAGTAAGATAATCCACCTTGAAATCTCACCTTGCTGTACATCTTTACATTGATGAACGATAATGTCGTACTTCATTGATAAACATTGAAAATGATTATTGAAGAGGAAGAATATCCAACAGGTCAACGGTCAACAACATTAAAATATTTTTTTTAAATATCGAGAAGCCCGCATGTGTTTTTTTGTACTCCTAGTCTCGATACGGTAGGTCACGGATGTGACACAGCCCTCACCTACCGTAGTTAAGATTACGCGTCTCGTAGCGCGTCTCTCTAAGAGACTCTATCTCTCCCAGGCTTGCACGGATCTTGACTACTTATGCTGATCTCTCCATCGTTATTTAATACTGAGGATGACCATTCCTACTAGTTCTCAATCCAGCTTATCATGACAAGTAACGGTGAATTCTTTTATCTACACTTATGATTGTACGCTTATATAGCATTAGTAACGGAAGGTAAGCATATTTTTCACTTTTTTTGTTTCGTCATATTTTCCTTACCTCTTTCAGAAATACCAAGCAGATCGACCCAAGGACAGGGTGTTGCTTCAACCGCCTTAGCTGAGCACACCTCCGATTTTTTTGCAAAAGAGTTTCGCGAGTTCAGGGATACAAAAAAGGTTATAGCATTAGATAAACTGAAACTCTCAAGGTTTTTTGATAAAAAAGAAATGATATTTCGAGATGAGAAAAGCCCCGTTGCAGAGAATTGCGCAGCTTCACGACCGTCTCGACTATGCTATTGCGGATTTTCATAAGCTTCAGCTCATGTAAGTGCTTCCTTATTACCTTAACCCAAAGAATAAGTAGATAGCTTCTCAAAACCCACTTTAGATGCCTTGATGATATAAGAGATGCTCAAACGACTAAGAAACCGTCTAACAAGCTAAATGTAGGCCTGTCTCAGCAATCGTGTGCCACTTCGATTCTCTTCAGAGTACCAGCACTAAAAGCTTATCGATTACCATCCAAAACAACAATAAGAGCGGGTGGCCGACGAAAAAGGTAATCTTGGCTGTAAGGCTTTCTATTGATCTATTCTTTGCAGGTGAACGGTGCCCTGCCTACTGCTCCTTCGCAATTGATCGCTCGAAATAGCACGCCTGCACTCGCGCTTCTCCGCGTCACGCAAGGAGTCAAGAGTACGATATTACGTATAATAACAACCTGCACCAAACCGTGGAACGAGCCTTTCGACACTTACAGACCGTACTAAAACCTTATGCGCAAATGGCTAAGAATATCCATTTTCAATGCGCGTTTCGTACGCGTCGCGACACGCCACGGTCGTTGATTTAGGCAGTCAGCTATTGAGAATGCCAATATTGCAGGCAACATAAAGGAGATCAAGTTGATCCCTTTCCGTATGGTCTTTGCCAAAGTGGACAGAGCAGTCTTCTTGCAGCGGCATGGTAGTATTCTTCCGAAGGCAAGTGGCATCACGATTAGGATTATCACTAGAATGAAGTTACAGTATAGTTGGCTATAATTTAAAAATTTTTGCAGCCTGTCGATTGCAACCTGTGCTGCACGTATATTCCGGACGCGTACTCTCTGGCTCAGCATGTCTTGTCTGAGGTACACCTCGAAAAGGTTCGCTACTACTCCTTATTTAGGGACATTTGAAGCATAGAAACTAAATTTTTTGCTATGAAGTAAGTTATGGGTCTGTTCTTGGAACTCACGTTCCGCAAATTTTTGAACAGGTATGCCAACCATAGTAGTAGTCTGAGCCTCGCATGGGTACGTGCAGCGTACATATCTCAGTATCATTGTTCATTATTGGTCAAGTTCTTGAGGAAATATATATATTTTTCTACAGATTCTCGCGAACGGTGGTGTCATTCGACAAGAAGCGTACAAGTTCTGGAAGGACATCGCCAACCAGTTTTCTGGTCCAGCCAAGTAGCCATATCGCTCGCTGTCTACGTATCAACTCGCTCCATTGAATTACGGGTAATCTAACAATTGGCCTGTCGGTAGCATAAGATACCCTTCGTCTTTGTGCATGTATAGCACGATAAACGTTTATGCCCACATAACCAACATATAAAGCTCATAAACAGCTTGAATTATTTTGCCAAATATGGAAGAGTGTTCAGTTCTTACGATAAATCTGGTCCTAGTTCTTTCCAGATAAAAATTTCAATGTATTGAGGTGCCAGGGCGAGAAACACAGTTTCGTCATTCATCGAGCATTTGAGAGCGCTGACTTTGTCCCATTATTCGGGTTCACCGCATTCCATTAACTTGTAGAGGCTCAACCCGTATTGATCCATCCTGTATGAGCAGCAGACACTACGCTCGTATCTGACCTAGTCACAATGGAGGTGATTAAAATGTCCTGTTCGGAACATTTAAACTACAGTGTAGAAATTATTGGCACACAATTTACATACATGTATTAGCCCGAAACAGACATATGCTAAATATATGCTCGAGGATACTGTAGACACTCCTGGTGTGGTGCGTGGTGTGCCTACCGTAATCAAATGGTGCGAGCCCACGCACTCGCTTGGCCTCGCTATCGCGTTGTGCGAGCGTGGTCATTCAAACGACAAATGTCACATCCGAAGCGGATTTCGTACATCGCCCCCGATGGAAAGGAATAGTAAGTGCTTTTTCCTTGGCCTGTCCAGGCTATTGGTACAGCGCAAGCTCCAAACTTTGTAGTTATCATAAATCCCAAGGAAAGCTTGCTGGTGTGGATGTAAAATCACTTTCCTCAATCTTCTCAAAAGTTTTTGTCACTTTGACAAGAAATCGTGACCATAATACGTCTACAGTGAATCGGAATTGCCTCTTAAACCGTTGGTTGTCTCTTTTCAGTGGCCCCTTTAGCGAGAAGGAGATACAAGGCTACTACAGAGACAAGTACTTCCCACTCGATACGCGTTTTTGCTTCGACGGTGACGGAAAGTGGTACACGCTCGGTACGTCTCCTTATCGTTTTGATAAAACAAATTAGGCTAAATGTAAATAATACGTGCCGCCGCGTTACTCTTTGCCTGTTCTCGTTCGCCCTTATCGCTCTAGCATTTCTAGTATATAGTAAGATATTGATTTCCGGTTTACAGAACAACTGCAAAATCGCAACGGGAAGTACTGCCCGTTCTCGATGGTGGCCGAGGAGAATGCTGAGATTGTCGCTGCGCAGAGGAGACGATACGACGAGCTGCGACGGGTGCGTATCAGACATATTATACACGCTGATAACGGCATAGCGATACCAAACAACACTTTTCATTGTTAGCATCTCATCCATTTCCCGTTGAAGCGAAAGCAGTGATAATTTTCCATTCAAGAATCCAGACGGATTTCCAAAAAATACAGGTTATCGTGGCTATCATACCTATATGGTCAGCGCCATTATCTCTGACGCAAACACATAAAGGCGAAGGCTCATATCAATGCATGTTATCTATATTGCGAGTAGATCGGTTCTCAAGTCAAGTAAGATGAGAGCATGTAAAGATGAGTGCCGTAAAGCAAAGTTACTTGACTTGTGTAAATATGACAGTAATGAAGCAAAGCTACTTTACGTGTAATACAATAAGCGTTGATACAATAGTAATAAAATAGTTGTAATACAATAGTTCAAGCTAAACATAACTGTTGTTGCCACCACACTTTGTAATAGAATGAGGGTTTAGCGACTTATTTCCATATTACAGAGAATAGACGGCCTTCATAACCGACTCGATGTATACCTAGATGAATATCAGAAGCTACAGGAAGCGTAAGTTGCTTGTTCTACGCATATTTTGCAAGGATAGGTCATTTTTTCACATGGAATTAAAAATATAGATACCCTTTTCAGATTCTCTCGTGCGGTTCTGAAGAATGCAGAAGTTTTACGAGAGTACGAAGAGGCGAAGAAAGTGGTAGGCACGGTGAACACATAAGCATAGATCACGTCTCAATTTTTAAAGTAAAATATTACCAATCCTTCCTTCACTCAATGGGGTTTACACTATATCAAAACTAGAAAATTGGAATGCTAGATGATTTCAGGCACAGGTTCCAAAGAAGACGAGTTATGCGCAAACCCAGATCAAGTACAATAACAAGATGATGAATCGGGTAACCCTACTTTATTATTTTACTTATTATAAGTCTATTTTTGCTAGTTAGCTGAAATGTTAATACATTCCAGAGCACGAGTCCTACTCCTTCGGGTAGTTCCATAGCTTCGACAAGCACTCTGAAAGGCTCTGTAAGTCCTGTTCAATATTTACATCTATAGAGATATGCCACGAAAAGAGTGCCCCGTTTATACACTTATCTGACGAGGTATGATTTGGAACGACAGTGGCTAGTACGGGGTGGGAAATACATAAAGAACAATTTTTTATTTACCTAATGATCGATCAAAACTCTCATTGACGTTATTCAAACTTGTGGCAACCGTTATCGACTTTCAGACCTCTTCCAAGCCCAATACCAACCAGAACAAGCAGACTGTGACTATGACTCGGGTAAGAGCTTTAATTGCGCCGATGTTTATTTTATAAACCGGAAAAAAATTCTTCATTGTTCGGTTTGTTCAGAAAAATTGTTCAGGTCGTTGTTCCGAGCGTCAAGGTTACTCAAGCGACTACTCAAGAGAAGTACAAGGCCGATACACCCCCTCACATCAACCACGAAATGGCTCTAGTTCTGCTCAAGCACACTACGAAAGCGTCCAGGAAGAGTATGAGCTTGTCTTAAAAACTGATCTTTGAAATAAGTTCTGCTACAACTAATATCCAAGGAGTTTAAAGCATGATGATTCATCACCTCGCTAAATCCTTTAGCGAGGTGATGAATTTTAGATTAACGGGATACTTTCGCATATTTGACGCGTATGATTCACATTTTAGTATATAAGGGAGACGTTAGCTCTAGCGACCGACTCACTTCTGATTAAGGTCTCAATCCCAAGGGGGACATGGCGAACCTTCGTGCGTCGTTCTCTAAACTCTCGAGGGAACAGTTCGTCAAGAACTACAGCAGAATCACACGCAACATGGTTCGAATGCTTAACCTGCTTCATTTAGGAAAAACTACATTGGCGCTTAACCATTGTGGTACATCTAATGACAGTTCCTCATGTTTTCGACATAATATAGCAATATAATGAAATTTTTCATATATTTTGGGGTGAACACAATAATAATAGTAATAATAATTATAATAATAATGATTATACAATCTCAGGACGTTCGCTGCGGTATGTGCTCGTGCGACATTCCGGATGTTCATGCTCTTGGTGTGCACGTACTCTCAGAGCCACATATGAATAAGGTAATTCAAATTAGGAAATTCCTACTTTTGCTAATTCTTTTTTACAAAATCTGACTATTCCGTGGGTTTGTTGTTCTTCTCTTTTAGACAGCAGCTATTTATAAAAGTATCTATATTGCACACTTCCTAGGAGACGCTACTTTTAAGATGATCGAAAACAACGGAGTTATCCGCAAGGACGCGTACGAGTACTGGCGAGACCTCATTCACTTCGAGAGGAATAACAAGAATCCCGTCTTCTGGAGTCGTAGTGATTAATATTATGTATTCCCGAATACTCCTTCTTCATCGAGTTTCGCTTTGATTTGTTCCAGCAATGGATTAAGGCCTTAAGGATCAGTATTTGCAGAACTCTTCCACGCTTAGGTCGCTTGAGCCCCCAAACTACAATCGTGCATTGAAAACAACCCAGCATTGATTCCCTTCTGTAAGGTAGAAAACGTCTTGTACTTCCCGTAAGCATTAATCCCGATCTCTCAACTGCCGGTGTTCCGGCCCAATTCCACGACATACCAACGATCACATTACCGATAAAGTTCATTCCGCTTCTCGGTTCCCGTCTTGTGCTGTCCATGTTCGTGCACGGTAGATAACCAACTCTGCCTATTCCAGGCATTATCGCCTCCCTTTCAACTCCTTCATGTAGTTGCACCTCCCACAGCCCTTCGGTCTGTGTCTATAGATAAACTCGCCTTTTGCGTATTCGAACACGGCTCCATGCCCTTACCGTCCGTCCTCCCCTCACCTACACTCCCAATGTAATCCCTCATCGTGAACGCGGGTTGAAGCGTATTCGAACACGGCATCTTTTGTTACTGAATGCCTAACAAGCTCATCCCTCTGCAGATGGCTCGTCGGGCAATCCTAGTATCGTGTGGCAGCTTCAACCCGCCGACCATCGCTCATCTCCGTATGATGGAGGTGGCTCGGGACCATCTCCACTCGCTTCCCGTCCCGTATTCTGTCGTTGAGGGAATCTTCTCCCCGACCTCGTGCAAGTACGTGCACAAGGCACACCTCGTCGGGGACGACCATCGGATCGAGATGCTGCGAAGAGCCACCGCCTCGAGTGGCTGGCTGAGAGTGGATGAGTGGGAAGCAAAGCGGAAGGAATGGACGAGAGCGAGGATTGCTCTGGAGCACTACAGGGACGAGGCGAGGAGGAAGTACCAAGATGATAAGCTTCGCTGTCTTCTGGTCTGTGGCGGCGACCTGGTCGACACCTTTCCGAGGATACTCGATGACGGCAAGCGACTGTGGGCCGAGGAGGATCTAAGGGAGATTGTGGAGAATATGGGAATCGTCGTCGTTAACAGGTAGTCAGTTCTTCACGTTGAGATCGCTTGATCTAGCTAACTGAGACAGGACAACCACCTAGAAAGGTCGAACAATGATCTATGATAGAAGCATTCAGAGTCGGCTCTACTCCCGACACGTCCCTGGCGTCATTCAAGTTCAACACGGAGCACGTCCATGTAGTCGAGGAGAAGACGTGCCCCAACGAGCTCAGTTCTACCCGTCTACGCAAGGCTTTAGGCGAGGGAAAGTCCATTAAATACTGCACCCCCGACAGTGTCATAGACTACATTACGGAACACGGGTTGTACCAGTAATTGTGATAAAGTTTTTTTTCGTGACACTAACGAGTCAGTTGGCGATAGGGTATGAGGTGTGTTTGCCTGGCTAGGATACGGTAGGGGTCGCCAGGCGGAAAGGGGAGAGGGGAGGGAGAGCGGTCACGCTCTAATGAGTTGGACGCGGACTCGAGTGATCCCCATCGGAGGAGAAGAGTAAGTTTGCGAGTGGTTACGATATGATCGTAGCATTCAGAAATGAAGCGTATCTGCAAGCACGATATCGGGAGGGTGACTTCGATGATGACACGAGGTTCGCGCTGAGCGATGGGACGGAGTTCACGCTGGGTGAGTTTAGTTGGCTATAGGGAGCGAGAATTTATCTAAATCAATAGCAAACTAATGGCTTGGTTGCAAAATAGGTGTCAGTATGTCCGTGTCGAGATTGCAATGATCGCTGTTTGGTAGCTTTCAAGCATTCCTAAGCGAAGCGTAGCCCGCCTTGCAGAATGTACTTAGCAATTAGGTAGTAGTCAGGTTGCTACCATAGTAAGCCTGGGTGAGTTTTTTAAAAAAATATCCAGATATATCTATTGTTTCCAGATGAGCTGGTAAGGCACAACGGCGCAGCGTGTCCGTTCTCCTTCTCTCACGAAAAGCCGAGCGACGTCGCGAAGAAGCAAGCGGAGGAACGGATGGAAGTAAGACTTGCTTTAGGCGAAAATCACTAAACACGAACTTCAATGTGAACAAGGTCCGAAAGAGGTAATGATGTCCAAATGCAGCGATTGCATCAAGCTGCCAAGTACGTCGGGCAGATCTGTGCAGCGCAACAAAAATACGCCGCAAGGTATTGATTTTAGTTTATTACCTTTTCTTTTTGAATTAGTTCAACTAACAGCTGGAGTCACTGATTATAAGAACCTACCGTGTTATAGATTGACCGCCGCAGAACAATCGTGTGAACAACTGCAGCAACGACTCAATGTTCTCCGTAAGGTTAGTGAATTTATTATTAGAGTATTATTATTTTTAGAATAATTGGATTTTATACAAATATGCTTACTTAATTTTATTTGCAGCAACTCGGGAACAAATAGCCACGGACATTTCGGCCATAATACTTTCAACTCACTGGTTCGTAGCATAGTCTACCGTTGATCTGAATTCTGCTAGTGTTCTTGTCATATGCTCATATGTTTGTTCAAATTGTTCACAACTGCATCTCTTCTTTCGGCCAATAAACGATTAGTCCCTCATCTTTCGTCCAGTCCCATCATTTCTTCCTTATCTCATTGCGTCGTGTTGCCTGTAGGTCGTAAACGACGCTTCTTCCACTTCTCCAAGCTCACAATCACCGATAGAATGCAGAGAGGAGAGATAGAGTCTTTGACGGTCGTAAAGATAAGTACGAAGACGAGGGGGGAAAGGAAACTAAGACAGTCGCCTTGCGTCTCCCCACGACGATGCGGCTGCATCTCTTAGTCGGCCTACTGGTCGTCTCCACGACCGCTCTCGGTTAGTTCATACACGAAGAAATGACTCGAAGCGAAAATCACAAAATCATTAATTAATGTATTGTACAAGTCAAAAATCACAACCCTTGGCACTGTAATGCAATCCCGCGATATTACGGTATTTGTCTGTTTGCGCGCTTTGTTTGTCCAGCGCTAAGCAGAGAGCACCGTCCCTCGGATTACGGTAGTTACTACAGGGAGAGGGTTGACCTCGGCCTTGCACTGTTTACACGTTTTGTAGCAATATTTTAGCGATAGTGGATTGTTTATTTATTGCATTTTAAGTGCAAATGATTCAATACCCTATAAATTGTATTTTCAGACTTCGCCACACTCTTCGGCGACAAGGAGCACGTGTACAAGCATGCACCCAACTACTACGGAGACCTACCCCACGAACCTGTGGAACCGAGGAGAGTCAAGGTCTGAAGAAGATCAATATGATGTGCAGATATCTAAATAACCATAATACATTGATGGAAAAGGTCTCCGACTTCCAAATAGAAAATACTTCCAAATGATTTCAGCGTGCGATCGGAGGCTTCGGCGCACCGTGCGAGGCCGGTTGGACGGGAGCCTTCTGCGAGAATCGTGAGTTTTCTCGTTAATCTTCGTACTTGCTCAAAGTCTCGATGGAACTAACCGGCCAGGTCAATTAACTATTTATTTCATCTAAGGCTGTTCTGTTCTGTACAGTTTGTTCGCGGGGTAATGACCTCCTTTGCAGCCATTTGCGATGATCCCCAATCGGTGACGCAGGAGGAAACGGACGACAACAAGGTTCGTCAATTTCATAACCGCCAATGTCATCGGAACTGCATCATAAATTAACATTTATGTATGATAAGGGTTGAGAATCAAGAATATTTCAGGTAGTGGACACACTGTACCTTCCTGCGGAGTGTACCGGAACGTACTACGTACCGTACGACTCGACGACTTCCCTGCTCACGATTACGGTAACGGCCGATGACAACGTCGAAGTGCGCGTGACGCTCACCGATTCGTACGGTAGGTAACCATCCTGAGAGCGAGTCTGGACGGAATTAGTTCAGGAACCGTCTACCAACCCTTCGTCCACTCCTACAATCAGGACGCATCCACCAACAAGTAAGCTATGCTGTTGACTAACCCAATGGAGATCGAAATTCGTTTAGCAATCGGCCTAGGAGAAGCAATTTAGTTATTTTCTGTTGCAGGTTCCAGGAGAATCCCGGTGCGTATCTCATGACTGTTTCGCCTGATGCCCACACTGAGACCTGTATCGTCCACATCGAGGTACAGTAATCGCTAGCGATATGAAGATGCTGATGCCTCTGATGATGGAGAGGTCGTGTATGTTGGGGAAAGCTGAATGCAGTCATGTTCGTGCAACACTCTTCGCTAAGTCTGCGCTACTTTGCACTCGTCGCAAAAAGCGATAGAGGCTCGGCACACGCCCAAATTCCTTGCCGAGAGAAGTAATCAGCGAAGTGGTGCTCGTAAAATGGCCTCGTGTAGCGCTCGTAAAGATAATAAGCGACTCTCGGAGCCGAGAATGCAATCACTCTGAATCACCGAGGGTTCATGGTATCAACCACTCGTGACGAGAACATGGCTTAAACAACTCTCCACGAACATGTTCGGAGACATTCTGGAAGAGTATTCAGAGTCAGAAAGAAAGAGTCCCCTCGTAGCTTCTCTATGATCATTACATCATTACATTTAGGCTCAATCGTCGCTCAACTTCGAGGCAGGCTTCGTTAACACTCCCCAGTCGGACACTTCGCCCTACGGCGAGAGTGGAGAGGAGAACGTTCCCTCCTACTTCGTAGCCCATCCCTTCTTCCTCTCCTCGCCTGGAGGTAGTAATAAAATATACTAGAGATACGATTAGATTCCACCCTAATAGAGCTGCATTGCTATTTATAACACCAGCAAATCTAGAAATAGTTGGGAAATTATGGGGTTACGGTAGCGAGTGCATTTCAGAAGTGAAGACGGTGACCATCCGCGACGCGAGATACCTCGACCCGTACTACCGGGCTTCACTCACCAAGCGATACGGCTGTGGCTATGAGTAAGCTGTCTATATAAGAGAGATAGCACAACAAAAAGATGAAGTTGGACATCCTAAGCCTTGGATACTCATATCATTTCGAGTCATCCGTGATGTCATAGCAGCGTCTCTTTAGCGTTCGACACGCGAAGAATATACTTATAACTGACAAGTACAGTATAATTGCAGCCTCTACGCCGGACAGTACACATGTGGTGCGGGAAACACGTACTACTACATAGTAAGTGACGTGACCAGGAAATCGATGTATTCGGTTATTAGACAATCTGAGGACAGACAAGGCAAGAAATTACCTCATTCAGATTGATGGAATCGACGACAGAGGATTCGCCTTCCGACGTGCGCAGCGCTTCGGATGCTACCGTACGTACCGAGAAGTCTAACCTTAATTACTGGTATTACTGCATCTACTGGGTCGAAAAATAGAAAACACAAGCCTCCACAAGACAGATTCGTGTACAAATTGAGAGAGTCTAGGCGAAAGAGCGTAGAACTTGAAGAAAGACTGTCGTTGGGATAGTTCGAAGTGAATGTCGTGCTCTTAAGAGTCTTCGAACCCGACGCCAACGGGAGTCGTCCCAACCACGGCCAAGACGAACATCACGCAGTGCTACGCGGGCGGAACACTTCTGTACGATGACGACGACGGAGGATTCTGCTTCTGTCCGACGCTCCAGACTGGACCGCAGTGCGAGAACGTACGTAGAGAAGCTCTTGCATATGCACGGTTATATTATGACTTCAACGACCACATAGACTAATATGAGCAGAAGAGGTGAAAGTGCCCAACTGACATAAGATATCGATCAGGTTTAGAAGGTGCCTGCTACAGGTTCTGTGCATGAACGGTGGAGCGCCGATAGAAGACAATCCGGCCCAGTGCGACTGTCCTGATGGCTTCTCTGGACGCAACTGTGACAGTAGTAAGTAGAAGAAGAGAAGACACCATCAGACTATAATGTGCATTTATGTATGATTCGCTGGACTAGTCTTAATCATAGATGGGACATGCTGAAGCCTTAGACGATAATTTTTTTAGTTGTATGCGATCCCTCCGTGGAGAAGATCCTCACGGACACGAAGACTCTCGCCGTCGTCATTCGCAACTCCGCCAGCATGGCGCAACACATCCAGTAAGCTAGATTATATATTGCTAGGGTGAAAAGAACACATTATTTAGAAGAGATATTATGAAGGAGCTAAATTCTGCCTCCACAATCACGTATCCATTTTAGAGCGATCTCCGATGCGATAGACAACGAGGTTCTGAAGCAAATCTCGGACGGGCAGACAGTTTACGACAACTACGTACTCTCATACGTCACCGATGGAGGTACACACCTTGAAAATAAAGTCTACATCACTACGAGCACATCGATAAACTCTACATCGATGTGCTTCAGATTATATCTGAGTTATTCGAAATACAAAAGCATATTTATCAATCTCACAAATGAGATCGATTTCTTTCCAGTTGTCACGGCCCATTCGTACGAGGCGGTGAAGTTTGCGGTGTTCATGCAGGACCTCGAAAAGCTCGCCACCTCAACCGGAACTGCCTCATCGTGCACGGAGAGCATCTATCCGGCCATTGAAGCGGCCTACGGAGAAGTAGCTTTTAGCATTTTCTCCTTGTGTCGTCTTACGATGATATTCAAAATGCAGAGCTTGGTTTGTGCGCAAATCATTGCCACATGAAAAAATGTTGGTTAAAGGATTAAGCTGGAAGTATTCTGATTTAGACGATCCACGACCAATCGCCCGTCTTCATCTTCACTGACGCGTATGCCGACGATGCGGACTTTGACGGCTTCAAGGACCTCATGAGAATCAACTCGCAGATTCGCCTACAAGTAAACAGCGGGATATAAATAAACAGACAAAATCGCGTAGCTCTCAATGATCTATTATTTTCTTATCTGGCACAGATCGAATTGAAGTCTAAAGTATGATTTCAGCTCCACACCTTCTATATGAGCACACAAGCGAACTGCCCACTGGACAGAGGAAACCAAGGCTTCTCGGTCAGTTGCGTATTGCTTAATTTTGATAAAATAAAACAAATTGTTTAAAAAATATCTTCAGTACTTCCACGATATCGGCCGCTACACTGCTGGCCTCGTGCACGTTCCGCCTACGGAGAGCCTCGGAAATGTGAGTAATTCAGTCTTTCATACCTACTTTATCCGCACTAGTTGTAAAAGTATGACATACAAATCTATAAATAAGAGAGCGAAAATGGCGAAACGATACGGTATGTTCATATTCAGACATTCACCTACTCGATGCGCGGAACGACCTACCACATGAACCTGGTCGACAGTGGAGATCTGACGTAGGCAGAGGATGATAAAATTGTTCTGATGAAATATTTTAAGGTTGTGCTCGATGAAGACACTCTCGGCTATCATCGATATGGAGGCGGAACAGCTCATCTTCGCTGCCACTGGAGGTCCGACCAGGAATATAGACAATTATCAGCATTTATGACACTTAATGCTATATTGAATAGTTAGCTACTTCACACAAGCATTACTTGAATTTAGCATAGGAGTAGGACTGCATGATTTGACGCAAGGCGGGTTCTATGTACCTGGATTGCAGCTAAGATATCACTGGTGACGACTGATCCGGACTGGAACACGATAACGCAGAATGCGACCTTCAGCGACGGCGACTCGTACTTCTACGTAATCGATGCCCCGAAAGGCGGAGAGTGGCTCTACTCGTTCCAAGGATCGCCTGTAAGTATACCGACACTACTTGACATGTTGAAAACCCTCCTCTAGAGTAGACTTTAGAGTAGAAGTGTTAGAGAACCTGAAGTTTATGTTCCTCGTTGCAGTCGAGTTCCCCGTGCTCCTACCGTATCTACTCTCAAAGCGACTTCGATCTCTTCCTCGCTACCACAACTGCAGTGGATCTGGACGAGCGAACCTTTGAGCCGACCGTCGGTACGACCATTTATAATAATAATAATAATAATAATAATTTATCCGTGGGATGTTCACGGGGGTTTAACCATATTATAATATCGTGTATGATATCGTATATAGCTTCATCAGTATCAGAGATTCTCTATTTACAAAGAGGCAAGGTACGGTGAAAATTGCAGGTGTACCCGCACATCTCGTTGCGCAGCTCAACGGAGTGTACGGAGGTTACTACCAGGTATAAGGGAAACTAAGATATGAGTGGAAGTTGACTACTCAAGTATTAAAACGAGATGATTTGCAATATATTCAGGACTACGACCGTCTCTTCGCCGAGATACTCATCCGGGGTCAAGTTAGCGCGGACTCTGGCGATATCCAGCCCATCTTCTACTCCAACGGTACTTACATGCTATTTTTCTTATCAAACATATCATGTAGAGTAAATATTAATCTCCACACTTCAAAGGCCATTCTAATCGATGAATAAGTAAACATGTGGTCGGTTCAGGAATCTTCCGTGCCTCGTGTGGCTTCCACTTCTACTTCGGAGTCGCGAGCTTCTGCCAGCAGGAGGACCAGGTAATAGAGACGGAAGATCAATAAATACTCGATCTTTATTGATCTACGGTAACTCGACCTTCTAGATCTTCTACGCCAAAGTCTTCGCGGACGACGTCAACGGCTTCCCCATCCAAAGAACGGCTGTAGGATACTGCCAACCGAGTTGGTTTTCATCCTAATCATTTTACGTATATAGACGTAATTAAAGTCATGCTACCACCAAAATAACATTGATCTTCGTGATAATCCAATTAAGATGGCTCTCCGCAACCCGACAACGACGGCTGTCTCAACGGCGGAGTCAGCATCAACGGAACGAGCTGTTGGTGCCCGACGCACTTCTACGGAGAGTACGTCGATTCCAGAGCAGATGGATGCATTCATATGTTGTTGACCCGCATCTTTTCATCAAGGATAAAGAACAAATATCTAAGCATGACGAAATAGTGGGCTTGCAGCTTCTGCCAGACACCGGAATGCATGAACGGCGGTCGGTTGTCGGATGACCAGACGTGGTGCGTCTGCCCCTCGGGACTGACCGGAGCCTTCTGTGACGTCTG
Source organism: Micoletzkya japonica (assembly GCA_900490955.1). Classification (NCBI taxonomy): domain Eukaryota; kingdom Metazoa; phylum Nematoda; class Chromadorea; order Rhabditida; family Diplogasteridae; genus Micoletzkya; species Micoletzkya japonica. Next base: position 36,202 of record LS896828.1, on the reverse strand, counting down.
TGAGTTGAGAGACGTGCTCAAAATCATACATGCTGTCAGGAAGCACTACTTATATGATCGTTCTCTTCCTAGATCCAGAAGACAGACGCATTTAGCTCTTACACATACCTATTTGTGTTTTGCAGATGAGTGCAACGAGAAAGCATCCGAGTTCGATGCCTCCTTCGACCACCGTTCTCTCTCGTTCGTTCTGTCAACGAGATCCTCCATGCTCACGACTCTACAGGTCACATAATCTGAAAAGCTGTCATCGTGCTAGTCACCTGTTTTTTACGAAGAGAAATATATAAGTCGGTTATTCAGACTCTCGCTCAAGGCGTCAAAGGTTTCCAAGGTTACTACGGCAAGAACCACCCGAACTGGATCGCCAACTTCTCCATCGTAACAGTCAACCAAACGAGTGAGTAGCTTACATTACATATTTTAGTTCCACTATTAATATTGAATGCATAAGCATAAAATGCTACGCAAAAGTCAGCCATGCATACACATTGTCCAATTACCCAGCCCATTGAATACATCGACATCACTATTCTTCCTCAGGTGCCGAGTTCCACTTCTGCAAGGACGTCAACGACCTAGCCGACACCTTCCAGTACATCGTCGACAACTTTGACCAGTACTCGGACAGCACGAATACCGTTAGTTTTGGTTGAATCAACCGATTTACAGGATGAGCGGGTGAAGCGGATGCGAACTCTTCTTCAGAACTGCACAGTACTCATCAACAAAGGATTGCAAATGGCGCTGGCCGCTTCGTACGAGAACTCGAACGTCTTCGTGTTCGCCGATTCGCCCTCGGAGACGACGTCGTTCCCCGATACACTGAACATCCTCGATGCCGCCGATGACATCCACGCGACGGTTAGAAATAGGCAAACACTAAAGAGACTACTTAACATACCAAGTTATGAACTAAGTCTTACCTGATCGTTTAGCTGACGCTCTTCGGAACCGACCCGCAGATGTGCGACGGATCGGGTGCCTTCGGAGGACAGGTACGATTTTTTTAATGAAAGATTCTGGGGACACGCAAGTTTTGCTGCGAAAGACGAAAACATTATCTTCCAGGAGCTCGACCTCATAACCTTCACCGGAGGAAAAGTCTTCTACACGAATCAGCTGGATCGCGTAAGTTGGCCCGTAGTGAAAGTTAAAAAATAAAGAGATGGAAATTCTATGTTTCAGGTCTTCACCTACATCGACTCCTTCTATGGCTCAGGCATCATCCTCGACCGGTCGTCGACTAATTGCAGCCAAGGTGGGCAAAGTGAAATCGATGATAAGATAAAAATGAAACTGAAACGTAATTTCGCTTGTAGTAAATTAGTAAAGGTTCAGTGATCAATAACATTCTCCTAGTAAATAGGCAAGCAAAACGATTATCTGCAGGCTACAACGTGACGTTCCCTGTGGAAGCTGCGGCTCACGTTTTCGTCATTACCGCGCAAGGATCTAATCCGCAGGTACCCAATTGCTTGTAGAAAGCCCACCTGGCAGTGCTCTTGCATTCATATATTCGTAGGTTACCGTATACTCGCCCGACAACCTTCCTGGTCTGTACATGGACACCATCGTCTCCGATACGGGAGTCTACATTGAACAATACTTGCAAGGTATTAAATATTGGTCTATCAGAGTAATATTCAAAATGCGAAACTTTATGGTTAATCAATATATGCTAAGAATTACGGCAGTTCTTGTTTTCAGCCTGCCCGGTCCTCTGGGAGATCTCCGACGAGTTCTGCTATTACTGGGACACCAGACTCGTCTCATTCCTCTCGGCATACGTAGGATGCGCCAACGTCAGTTCGAATAATTTATACAAGTTCACGAGGAAATACGAATAAAAATGATAAAATAGAGATGAGAATATAAGTTCTGTCTATGGCTTAGTTGTTGAAAGATGACAAATTAAGCATGTTAACCTCTGAAAACGAGAAGGGATAGGCCAATTAAGTACTGACAAATGCGGTTGTTGATCTCAACTGTTTCGAAAAGTGGAATTTCAGACCAACAGGAGAAAGTCCGCGTCACTCGTCGCTTTGTTCAACGAAGATGACTACAATTACGTCTACGGTGAGCCACTTTTATTGCTCAGTGTGAACTTGTACTGTTTAGAAGTATTACATTACGATTTTCAGGAGAGATGAAGGGTACGACGGACGGCATCTGGCTCGCCCTGGTCAGAGATAACACTGACAACTCGACTTGGAACTGGGTCATATCCGGCTCTTCCCCTGTTCCTCTCGTAAGTTTCCATAATGTACAAACGATTTTTCGACTCGTCTGGTGTCATACTGCACGAAGAAGGAAACCAAGTAGACATTCTATTCAGGACCCGACAATGTACGCCCACTTCAATCCCGACCAGCCCAATCTGAACAACAGTTCCTACACGTATGCCTACATGAACGTTAGTTTTCAGGCCATTTTTTGCGTGATATACATTGCGCTGTGAGTACCACTAATTAACTTAGCAGAAATAAGTAAGTTGGATAACAATGAAATTAAAGCACTTTAGGGAGACGGATACTGGTACGTTGCGGTGAACAGTGACACGCATATGACCCTCTGTCAACGCGATCGATGTAAGTTTTTGAAATCAACGTTATCCTAACCTTGACATTTACATCAAAATCACATTCAGACGGACAGCTCTACGATCCCGAGGAGGACGAGCGTACGTCTTCAACTTGTTGATACATTGATTGCTTGATTTTCAATATTTTCTTGATTATTATTATTTCAAGCGGATCTTCCTACCGGATACTGGACGATCAACGTGCAGACCAGTGATGCTAACTGCGATGTGCAAGTTCGCGTGCAGTCCGATGTACAGGTAGATCGTTTAACATAAAACACCGATAAATCGAAATATATTCTAAATAACTGTTTTTGTTCAGATCTTCTTCGGCTTCTCGCAGAATCAACACGTGGACTTTGTGCGAGGCACGGCTAACATCGACTCCGGTAAGCACAAACTGCAACACATCTCTTAAAATGAAAATACTCAACTTTGAAGGCTCCAACTTCGTGGTGGCTACCGCGACGGGTCTCGCATCGTTCGACTACCTCCCCGATACGCCCGAAGGCCGCGTCGACTATGCAATCATCAACGACGGTACTTTTTACTGCATTTTACTAAAATATAGGTTAAGTACCTAAGAATATCATCAATGACGATACTTTTTACGTTATTTTACAGAAGAACATAGGTCAAGTACCGTAAAGTACCGTAGACTATCATCAACGACAATGCTTTGCACAGTATTTTACTGAAATATAGGTTAGGTACCGTAGACTATCGATCTTCGCAGGCACGACCGACCTCTACCCTCTGCCGATAACGCCTCGCACCGAGTGCACCTTCGATGCCGTTTCCCAGATTCCCTTCCCGTGCCCCGTCAACGAATCGTTCAGCGAACTACTCGTCAAGGTACGACAATGTTGGGAAATTGGTCATTAATCATCTGATTTAGTTCCAAGGAGTCGACCAGTACGGCTACGCCTTCGAACGTCTGGGCGTCTCGCGGTGCGACAAATACTGTATGTAGATGTGGCTAAGTTAAACTGCTTACTTACTTGCCAAATACTTACTACTTTAAATACTCAATTGAACTACTTACTGTACCTGAGTTAAACTGCTTACTTACTTATTAAATGCTTACTTGAAGTACTTAATTGAACTAAATACTTACGTAATTAGCATCTAACTAATAAAAAGTGATATTTGTGCAGTTGTCAAGTGCTACAACGGCGGGTTCGAGAACGACGGCGCATGTGTGTGTCCGGGAGGCTTCCAGGGCATTGACTGCAGGGAGATCATCTGCCAGGCAATCAAAATTTCACGAAAAAAGAACAAATACAGGCTTTATCTCAAGGAAGCCAACATTATAACAATGGAATAATTTTCAGAACGAGGGCATCGCGCAAGCCGACACCACCTGTCAATGCCCGCCACTGTACGCGGGACAGTTCTGCGAACTGCGTAAGCCGTAAAATATTAGAATATATCTGAAAAATATATACATTTTAGAAATACCTCTTTTTTAGCCATCTGCGACCCGCCGGTGCCTGCTGACTTCACGAACACGAACCGTACGCTGATCATCCTGCTCGAGACTTCGTTCGAGATGAGCACACCCATCTGGTAAATGTTTGATCTTTACTTGTAGATCAACGGTAACTAACAAAAAAGCTAACGGAGCGATGTGTGAAACAATGCGAACAATTCAATTCAAGGTACCTCCAACACTACCTGGCAACCGCGCTCAACAACCTCACCGCGGTCCATCCTGAGTGGTTCGACAGCTACCTACTGTACCCCTTCGATTCGAGTGAGACAATGATTCAGAAATAGATATCGTGGATTATAAAGTAATAGTCAAAAATGCTTGGTTAAGCCGGCAACAAGGACTCGTGGTACGCGCCGTCTCTTGTGTTCACGACGAAGGACCTCGACACGGCCATCAAACAGATCGCAACGGGAGAGTGTCCGGGAGGAGACGGGTCGTGCGATGCGAGTAAGCGTGTCTCAACAATATATTATTTTATTCGGTTCAAGTAGCGTCATTTCTCAACAATTTATACTTTATTCCGTTCAAGTTCTGTCTTTTCTCAACAATTCGTATTGTATTCAAGTTGTCTAAGTCCGTAAAGATCGATCCTGAAAGTATCGGAGATGCTTCAGACTGTCCGCGTCCTATCACTCAGACGATCATGGACGCACTCAACTTCCCCGAAGTCGCCTCGCCCGATTCCGTCGTTGTCGTCATCACAAACTCCGCCGTGGAAGACCTCGGCCTCTACGGAACACTCACGAACCTCCTGGCAACCACCCGCAGTCACGTAAGTATTGACTAATTGTAAGACCTTCAAGTTCACTTTTCAAACTTTGCGGCAACAGATCAGGTTGTTCTTTCCCTTAATCTGGGAAATGTTCGTATTTATCATATACATGATGATGGACACTTTTTACTGTAGGGCTCGATGTTCAAAGTAGAGGACGTCTCATCAGGTGCACTTCATCAGCACGCCGTCGGCCTCTCCCTGCGGTCTCGGCTGGGACAACTCGCTCAACCAAGTCCTGCCGTACTACGCGTCCATCACCGACGGCTCCGTCAACTCGGTAAACCGATCGTACAACTTTTTATTCTTCATTTACTTAAAATTTTGAAAATAAGACCTTGCAAATTAACATTGTAATAAACGGCGTTATCAGATTCCACCCAACCAACTGCCACGCTTCTTCGATACCTACCTTCCCTCGCTCTATAAGGTTGGAGATCGCAAATTAACGACTCTGGCGGCAAATTGGTGATCTACATAGTGAATACTACAACTTAGGCTTAATATGGCTAATAATAAATTGTAGGCTCAAGACGTCGTCGTTGAATCGAGCTACCTGAGCGACTGCACAAATGCAGAGTTTGTATTTGAGGTAATGAAAGCAAAATCTAAAAAGAGAAATTCAACAAATGCCAACTTCAGATCGACCATTCGTCCACGCAGTTCACTATCGAGTACTTCGCTGATATCATCTACGACTCGTCTGTTACACTCATTGGGCCTACAGTAAACGGTACCGCATTGTTGATTCACAAAACATAATGTTTCGAAGATTTGAGAAAGGTGGTAAGATGTACATGAATGAAAAGTAATATGTATGAAAAATATGTAAATATAATATGTATGAAAATTGTAGGAGATGTCAACAATATCACACTACCCGGAAATGCGATCCCCGGAGCAGGACAATACATCGGAGTTTTCAATGTATGCTTTAGTAAATGTGACAAAAAAGTCTTAATATTTAACTTTTGATTTTCTAGGTCGACAATCAAGCCATTCTGCCAGGAACGTACATCGTGCGAACGAGCAGTCAAGGTAGGAAAGACAGTAGGAATAATCCTGAACGATACCTAAAGGTCAAACCTGCAACGTCAAGGTCCGAACCAGCACGAACGTACAAGTCTCCCTTGGATTCACACAGGTAATCATGGCAAAATAAGTAAGTGTCAAAAGACAGTATAATATCTATGGGAAATACTGCAATTATTGACACTCACAACAGTAGCAAACAGATTATTTATTTCAGATAACGGACACGAACGGTGGCAACAACCAGGATGATGGATACTTCAGTGGAATTATGGGTAAGTGATCTAAATCACGGATGCGTGGAAATGTTGGGATTCAGGCGTCGAGAACAAGGTCATCTTCCACGTCGAGGGTCTCGAACACGGAAAACTCGAGTACGCACAAGTCATCAGTCCCCGAGGAGACATCATAGCCGTGCGGTAAGTGACAAATAGAGTAGTGATATGATGGAATGCCTTCAGTGACGTCATTCGTCGCGACGAAAAGTGTACGTATACGTACGTTATGGACGGCACCATTCCGTGCAACTACAAGGTTCGAGAATCATATGATTGAACGATCTGGCTAATGTGGGAAATAAGTGTTTAAACGGTACATATTGGTTGGTCCATAATAAACGGTGCGGAGGTTAGTGGATATAGGTTCAAAATGGTCCGGCTTTAGTTAACTCGATGTTAAGGAGTTCCTCGTGACGGTGTATGGCAACGGCGAGGAGAACGAGCCATTCCACCGCAACTTCAAGGCCACATGCGTCGACTCGCGACCCTCTCCGCTGCGTGAGGAAGCTAACTAACTCAGTCTAAGCCCACCCGAATGCCTGAAACGTAGCTAGTTGATGTATTCGTCCAACTCTCGTTCAGTCTTTGTTTGCTGTCCCCGTGCTTTCCCGTCAATAAAGCTATTCCATGTAACCTCCTCTCGTGTGTCCGGTGCCGACCGTGTGTTGCCCAACAGACTGACCGTGTTTTACAAGTCGTTTCACGTGCCTCATCGTTCCTCCCTGCATGTATCTCTACTCTCTCTGTTCCTTCAGCTCCGGTTCCCGCGTGTGACTTGTTCGGGGTTCGGGCGGATGTCTCGTTCCTTATCGATTCGAGTATCGACACGACCACCATGGCTTGGGTATGTAACTAATACGATACGATTGTTTACTTCCTTCTAATTAGTAATTAGCAATATGTCACGATGCTTCAGTTCCAAGCCTTCGCCGCGTACATGGGTTCGAAGCTGACGGTTGACCCGACCTTCACACAGATTGCAGCCATGACGGTGTCCAGTCAACCCGAACTGGTATCGTACATTTTTCTATTAAATATCTATCCGATATTTATTGGTATTACGAACCGTATTAGTCATAGTTCAAGATCAATTTCCCGTTTTCCAGGGAGGCTACTTCACCTTCAACCAAGGCAATAATGGGTCCACGCTGTTCGATGTAGTAGACACGCTGAAGGCGGACGGTAACAAAGGACAGGATATAACGAGGTATGGAAGCTGGCGAAATACGATTTGCCCTGAATAGGTAAAGGTAAACATCTCAAATAGTGATTTCGTTGCAATGAACACCGCATTGCATCCCGAAGCAATGAAAAAAGAAAAGCCTTTCTTTCAGCGCTGTAAACGTCCTCATGCGTGATTTGTACAACAAAGATGCCGGCTTCCGCTCGAACGACAAATCTGTGAAGAAGCTGCTCATCTACCTGACCAGCACTGAGTATGTTGATCGTAGTGTATACATATAAGAGATGCAGTTCCATTAGAATGTATGTCGTTCCAGGCGTGGAAAAAGGTGGGGGATAATAATTATTTGAGGGCAAATGAGATCGAGGAGAAACTAACCAATTTGATTAGTATCGCGCCGGAATGCGAACTCTTCGGAGTCCCTCTTTGACTTGGTATAAAGCGTACGATTTCGCAGCCCGACAGACGTCGATCCCGCCAATGCGATTCTGCACTTGACCAACGGCGGCACGACCGGCTTCGCCTATGTGACACTTGGAATCGATGTGAGTTCCCCAAATTACAAAATCAATTTGGGTATCCCCAAATTACCTCATAACGTGACGAAATTTATTTCAACATTCTTTTATGAGAACTCACAAAGTTAAGACTGACGCAAACTAGACATGAGTTGTACAATTGTCAACTTGCTTGTGACTATTTTGCTATGTTTGTAAGGCACCGTTATCAGAATCCCTCGGATGTCATGCTGTCGTTGGCCGGTCCGCGTTGTCGTTACTTCTCAACATCGAAGCAGGACTTCCTTCTGTCGGGCATCCGTGCCATGAACGGTCTTCTGTGCTCGTGAGTCAAACAATACTTAGCCTTACGTTAATATTCTAGCTTTAATTGTTGCCTTTTCAAAAAAACCTGTGCACATTAAGATATACGCTTTTTCAGGGCCGCGTCGTACTGTGGAATGTAGAAGAAGAAATGTAGCTGCAATGAAGTAGTTATGATAAAAGTGTTCATGTACTTTCGAAGAGCATTTATTCAATAAACCAGCCGGGCTACGCGCCGCTTCGCGGCGCTTCGCCCGACCGGCGTGTCCTAAACGCATCAGTTTTCTCTGTGTTCTAGAGTGAACAGCTTCAAAAAATGTCCATATCCTTAGCCTAGTATCAGCGTATAGATTGATATCCTTCACGCTTTTCATGTAGGCTCTAGATGTACTTTTCTAAGCTGGAATTTTTGAAAGTTTTCTATTTATTCCACCACACCATGGAACTTTCTAGAAGGCTCTCTTCCTTACTCATAACCGTTACATCGCAATACCTCGAAAATACATTTTGCAACGTTCCAAAATCCATACCTGAATTAGAAGCTTCCTTTCCCTACATTCTTCACCACATACTCGATATCTAACTTCCTTACTTACGTTACTCTTTATCATTATCGTACATTTAGTTTCTGTTTCCCTCATTTACATAGTTTACAGCCAAAAGTTGAGCATCTACACTGTGCAGCATAGCTGGTGGAATTCGAAATTTGCCGCAGCCAGTCAATGTAAATTTTACCTCATAAGTCGTAAGATGGGGGTAATAATGCCTAGATGAAAAGTTTTGTTCACCTTTAGTTTTCTTTCAAAATTTCCCCACTATTTAAATCTAGTAAATACATTCTTCAAAAAATTCCTTATTCAATACACTGATTGTGAGCGAACATTCCCTAGCATACGGCGCTGCTGTGAATTTACCCTAGCGGGCTAGGCATTCCCCAAAAACAGTAGAGAGAGGCGGATGGAATTTTCACGTTTGTACCGTATGGTGGGGGAAGTATTCCCTAGAGGGATAGCGTATTTTCGAACATTGTAGGTGCAAATTGTAGAGGAATATTCCCCAGAATTTTCACTTATTTTTAGCGGACCAAACTCATAATCCTTACAGCGAGCTAGAGCCACTTGTTCTATCCAAATTTTCATCTACACCGCATTTTTGTATCTCCCTCCATATATATGGATTACATAGTTGACCTCCACAGCGTTCAGTCTTACTTTTAGAAACTATACTCAACATTTACTGCAAAAAGCGCGTTGCTCTTTGCACCGTCACTACTCCGAGAGAGAATAAAATCGCATAGAACTCGGAATACCAGATCAGGAAAATAAGATCTACTGAATGACGTAAAGAGCCAATATGGCCGGAAACTCGTGGTACGGCTCCTTTAAGCTTAAACATAAACTTTCAGTTGTACGGTCTTCTAGGCCCCCTCTAGAAGACCATACAACTCTCTAAACGATATTTAATAGATTTGCCCTACTTTTATCAATTCAAATAACGCTTTAAATACGCAAGAAAGCAGACGAAAGTAGGCCGCGCAGCGTCAGCTTCCTTTATGTACCAACCCCGCAAGCCGGTGTATCGTGTCGGTTTAGCTCAGTGGTTAAGCCGACAAACTGTGAGTCGGGAGGTTGCGAGTTCGAACCCCGCTAGGTGTAGGAGCTTCTGCAGATTTGGAAAACGTCTATTTGAGTGTTCTTTGAACAGGTGCACACACGGCCGTTTAGCGAATTATATAATAGTATTCATCAGTAGATGCAATCAGAAGAATGAAAAGCTCGTTTTGCAAAGTATTTTTGTGTCTCCTACATCAAAACCTTCAATATTATATGATGTACAATTACGAACTGGCCTATTGTGTGAGGATAAAAAACGGAAATCTTTGGTGAACAAATTAATTTCGGAAGAAAAAACAGTGTTTGTTCTTTTGATTTACTAAATGCTAAAGTGACAGTCATGCGCGGGAGAGAAGAAGAAAAAGGGTAGACGATGTCGACTTACAAGGAGATGCCGCGAACACTCCGTAAATTTATGAGAAATGACCTTAACAGCTTTTAGGGGACCACTAAGAAAAGTCAAAATCCGTTTTCAGAATCTGCTACTAAACCCTCTATTGAGCGAAAATCGCTGCCCAACTTTTTTCACTAAGCAGTCTCAAATGCTCAGATTTTCCATAGAATGACCATAATATTGTTCTGTGAGCTCAATAAAACGAAAAACAACATTCATACGATCACCTGGCTACTATACTTCGTGACAAGGTCAAACTTTCAGCTACAAGTTGACAACTTGGATAGCGATTTTCTTTCGATAAAGGGTTTAGTAGCAGATTCTGTAAACGGATTTTGATTTTAAAGAATGATCCCAAGCTGTTAAGGTCGGTTCTCATAAATTTACGGAGTGTTCGCGGCATCTCCTTGTTAGGCTAGGGGACACCTCTGACTAGCCTAAGGTCATAGGGGATTTATCGCCTTATCCGGTTGGTGGAATGGGGGACGCGGGACGAAGAACGCTGCGAAATGGAGAGCCGACGGTCCGCGTGAAGGGTGAGGAGAGAATGGTATGACTGTTGTAGATAAAGAGATGGCGTTCTTACCTATGATAGCAAAAAGGTGCGCGATATTTTACCGGATACTTCGTCCTTGTGGTATCACCGGTATCACTACCACGAATGCCACGTGCTCTTTCTCCTCGCTCCTGTAGTCTATAATGCCTTATATTCTATACTCGCTATCCAGACAGTGATAAAGCCCACAGAGAATACTTTGGTACTGCTTAATATTTTTGAGCTGTTACTAACGGCTTAATTAATTATTTAGTTCCCCATTAGCTGGTCTTCGCAGCGTAGTCCGACTTTTGCAGAAACGCACATACATATAGCTAACCAGGATTATGCCTTCCATATAATCCATACCTTCGTTGAAGTTTGACTTCGCGTTATCCAAGGCTTATACTAATCCGATACTGTGTTTTGGTTAGAAAATCATGTAAACGTCGGCTTACGTTGTTTGATCTCGTTTCAATGAATGTCGTATATTCTGCTTGCATAATCATAATCTTCAAAGCACAAAACAATGCAGCTGCAAGAAACAAAATATTTATGTATGCGTTGCTCCTCCATCCATGCTACTTGTAACAGAGTTCGATCTACCCATTCGATACAAGTAGTTGATAGTTACCAGTCCCTTAAAAATTTAATTCAGAATCATTCGAGCTTTGCTAAATTGCACCTGCACTATTGGAACAGCCCAAAGGCAATACGCAATCGACAAGCCGAATAAGCCAATGTTCTGCTGCGAAGCTATAGCAATTACGAAGACCAAAACTGGCGGAGACATCATAATGAGAGGAAATAGTCCCTCAAAGATATTCATTGATGTTTAGTAGATCAATAATTCTGCAATGGTTTACGTCTTGGAGGATACCTGCATAAATTGCATTACTAGAAAGCGTCTCTGCATTTGTATCGTCTTGGTACTGAGCTGGGCTATTTGCGTAGAGAGTGTGCCCTGGACCTTGCGTGAAAACACGAGAAATAGGATGTATGACACAATAAAGGTTATCGTGACTGCTGACAGAAGTGGAAAGATACTCTTTCTGTCCTGAATAAGTTTTTTATTCTTTTAATCCTTTAATTCTGCGCAGTACAAAAAATCAATCGAATCACGTCATACTACGATAATAAGGTAAATCAAGTGGCTACTATCCTAATACGTTTTCACTATATCCTTTTTTTTCTTGTCTTATCTATGCATTTCCTTGCGAGATAGCAATAAAGTTGATATTATTATTACTATTACCATACGTTTCTTGGAGAGGGCATGAAGGACATTCCCAGGAGTCGCAGGTTGTCGTCCTGCGTCTCGAATACTTCCTGAGCGATTTCCAGCAGAACTGGTTCGTAGTCATCGCGCGGCACGAGATCAGGCAATATGGCCTGAAATATGCCTTGCGAAGCTTCTTGAGGTCAAGCGATCTAGATGTATCTTTTATTCTATTCGTTATCTTTGGAGAACTCACCACGAGGAATACGACCATCACGGCAGTAGGAAAGTAGGATATGCACAGCATTCTTCGAAAGTTCATGTGGCTTCTGATAGACCTTACTCGGAATTAAAGCACTTGTTAACTTACCTTCGCAGTTGCAGATACTGTAGTATTGATGAGGCAGGAATGATTTCCCAGAGGAGAAATACGAAGACAAGTGCGAAACAAACTAAGGCATCGACAACTTTGCTGCCAATGAATGCTGCAGGCAGACCGATGGGAACAATGAGAAAGTGGTTGTCACCGATAACGTGGATCTGATGTGACATTATATATCTCACAGCTCATTTAAGATTTCCCTATTTGTGGCAATGAATAGTTACTGGAACATTGAGAATTAAGTTTTTAAAGTATGATCCGTGCAAATATGTTGAGCTTACCATGCACAAAAAGGCCGTCATGAAGGAAAAGAGCAACCCATGGACAACAGAAGTTGTGAGGATCGTCATTTGTAGCCTATTTAGATTACGTTTCGGTAAGAGAAAAAGGATGGCTAGGTAAACAGTGAGGGAAGTGATCCCGTACGATGTTACGATGATCTGCGAGATGGCAATCCAAGACATCGCAAACTGAACGAAGGCATTGAAACAAAAAAGAGATTGAATGTTTTTCAGGGATTCAAATACCTACCTCAGCTTCTGATTTCCAACGTTTTCGGACTAGCACAGCAATAGACTATGCATCGTCTATGAGTTACATAGCTAATCCTCGTAATCTTTTCGTTGACGAAGTAGGATTAAAGGGAACGTGTGGAAATATAGTTTCACCTCCGTGATGCCTTAGTTAAAATGAAGGCATGCAGTCAGTTCCCTCTGACAGTTAGCATCATAACTTTTGAAATTCGCCAAGACATTAAATAAGCTAGGCATATCATATGCTATTGCTGTCACATTATGTATATTCGGTGGTTCGTTCTTCTAACAAAAATTACATTCACACAAGCCATTTCCCATTTTTATGTATTGCCATAATAATTTGTAGTGTGCCTCATGCCCCGTATGAAGTGCCCAGTTTGGTGCACCTATATAAACACCTCAATGTATAGGGTAAATTCTCCTTGCACCTCTTACCTCGAGCGGTGGGAAAGCCATGAATTGTCAGATTATCTTGTAAGCATTCATATTCGATTTTAGGAACATATCTATCGGAAACAATATTACTGCAATCCAATTTCATTGTGATGATCCCTTTAGGGTAATTTCCCACTATATTTCCCTCCATTTAAAGGTGGTGTAAACAGAATTTTGAGGCACTAATCAGGCATGGTTTTTGTGATTTCAGGGTGCTAATTCTAAGCAAAATCACAGTAAAAATGAAAAACATTCGCAAATTGCAGAGAAAACGTGAGGGAAAAGTTGCGTGATGTACAGGGAATTCAAAAAATAACGGCGCGAACAATTATTTAGACCCGATACAGTATGCCATCCGTAGAATAGTTTGCGGAAAATTGCATTTGGTCGAATGTTTGGCTTGGCTGTCATTACCGTAATCTTTTGCGTCTGTACAGGCTCTTCGTGGCGGGAGTTTCTAATGTTGTTCTGTTTACAACACCTTTAACTAACAATAAAATATTACATATAAAATATAGTCCTTACGATGTTCATCGAATATTTCCGACAGAATAGTCATCACTTCATTGTTATCTTCATTGCACAACGCTGCATAATGTCTTGATCTTTGGATTTGTAAGCAAAACAATACTGAACAATCCTAATATTTCGCTTTCTTTTAAATAAAATTATCTTGTCTACGCAAGTACAATTACATTACTTTACCTGTAATCGTATCCCTGTAAATGGATTCTGTTTTGTGTTGTTTTACTTGCTTAGCTACACTATTCTTTACCTGTCCATTTTTCCTTATCGCTTGCCCCCAATCGTTCCTCAATTCTATTGTGCAATAAGGGTAGATGGGAGTGATGTTTGGTGAAAACTGTGCATAGTCAATTCCGCTCCGGTGCGACCTGTGGAATTGTGTAGTCGGTGCAGTGGAGAAAACGAGGAGAGTGAGAGAACGTTAGAGACGTATGCGAGATAAGAAGGAAACTCCCGAACATATTTAAGGCAGATCTAATGTTAACAAATCACCGAAACTTGTACGGTATTGAGAACGAGTGCTTTTCAGGATAATTCGGAATGCTGCTCCAGATCGTGAGCGCCGCTATTGTGGTTTTTCTCGTCTATGAGATGTACTGGAAGCGGCGAAATCTTCCCCCAGGTAGTCAAGCTTATATATGTACTAGTATAAACGCAATTTCTTTGATAGTAGTTTCGCCTTTCAGGTCCTTTGCCCTTGCCAATTGTCGGAAACATGATCTCTGTTGCTCGAGAGTTTCCAGGATTCACAGTCTACAAGAGATGGCAGGACAAATACGGTACCGAGACTTGCACTACTCTGTTTACAGCTGTTGCTCTCCGAGTGATACCGCGATTGTTTGTCCAGGTCCGATTTACACGTATTGGTTCGGACCGATGCCCATTGTTACGGTCAACGACACGAAACTCGCGTACGAAATGTTCGTGAATGACGGCGACAACTACGCTGACCGAGCGCCCTTCATGAACTTTAGCCACGATTATCGGGGTAATAGGAGAAACGTCTAGTTGTGCAGGCTCTTAAGTAATTTTTTAATTTAAATATGATAGGAAAAATATGAAACATTGCCTTGGATGAACCGTTCATAGTAGTGAATATAAGTAGAAAAACATAACATTAATAGCTTAAACAGAATATCTCTCGTTAAACAGAATCGGTAACCGGCTTGATCAGTGGAACAAACTTGGGCCGTTTATGAACTTTTTAGAATTATGTACCTTACTAAGAAATCGAAAGACAATGCGATACCGAGTGCTGATAACGAAGGTTATGTATCATTGCATTCACGTTTGCACATGATTATTGTCGAAGTTCAGTGGGTAAATTATAGAGTGGGCCATTTACCGTCAAGCTAGTAAATTGTGGGCCGTGTTTGAAACACTTGAAACAAGGCCATATCTCGGCTGGGAAAGGTCGTACAGAGTTCTGGTAGGAATTTTTGGAATCCTCAGGACGAGATCTATTTGTGTATCATGTTTGGTAACGATTCCTCACGTTTAGAGACCTTTAAAACGTAAAAATGTGGCATTGGAGAGGTTCGAACTGGGATAGCTAGAATTTATCGGGATTTCTAAGATAAGAGCCGTTTTAACCGGTTTAAAATTGTCTAATCATCACCAAACTTGATGCACAAGTAGATCTCGTCCTGAGGATTCCAAAAATTCCAACCAAAACTCTGTACGACCTTTCCCAGCCGAGATATGACCTTGTTTCAAGTGTTTCAAACACGGCCCACAATTTACTAGCTTAACGGTACCCCCACCCCCACCCCCGATTTGCTTGCCCCCAGCAATGAAGAATGAGGCGGGGGGAACCCCAGCCCAATCCAATGGAGAATATTGCGCCCCCATTCCCCCCCAATCCCCCCGATTCCCCCCGTCCCTTCATTCGTACCCATCCATTCGCCGTGGGTTGGTGTGGAATGGGAAGATAACTAAGCTTTTCCCTCCATCTCTCTTTTTCTTCATCCTTCTTCGTTCCCTCGCGAACTGTTTTCTTCGCCCTCTAGGCTCTAGACGGGGGATTTTGGGGGCGTTGGGGGAAATGGGGGGAAGGGGGAAGGCTTGAGGGGAAGAAAAATCAACCATCGTGCTGGGGGTTCCCCCGAATGGGCGGGGGGAAAGCGGGGGATGGGGGGTAAATGGCCAACTCTAGTAAATGACGTCTTTTAGGTGGCGAGTTTGGAATCATTGAATCAAGTGGGGATGTGTGGAGAGAACAAAGACGTTTCACTCTCCATACGCTGCGAGATTTTGGCCTCGGAAAGGCCGAGATGCAAGAACGGGTTCGCAAGAAATACATAATAAGCATTCAGCCAGCCCAGTTTAGATTCTGAACGAAGCTGAGTGGCTGCTAGATGCATTTGAAGCTGCCGCGAAGAAGGGCCCCATGGATCCGGCTCGAAATCTCGAGCGAACGGTTGCTAGTGTGATCAACCTCGTGCTTTTCGGCTACCGATTTGAGGATGTATGCATCATTTAAAAATAATCCAAAACAATAACGTAATATTTGATTTTAAGCACAACGTCCACGAATTCCACAGTCTGCGTGACAAATTGGACAACCAGAACAAGGCTCTGTCGAATCCGCTCGTCTTCATCTTATTTTCATCCAAGTTGATTAGGTAAAAAATCTCTGAATTTCCGAAAAAGATCGTCTTGAGGAAGTACATACCGTATATGCAAAAGCAGTACGACATACTTATGCTAGCGCGTGACTCCCTCTACGAATACTTCGACGAAAGAGTGAGTAATTTTTTTATATTTTTAATATGGCTCTTTATTATATATATACTTTAAAATGGCTCCCTGTGCAAATATCTCGATGAGTTCTATGCGGAACATAAAAATTAAAGCAATACACCACGAAAAATCGTGAAATACTTGAGGCTATTTTACAGATCGAAGCGCATAAAGCGGTAATTGATTATGATTCTCCGGATACTTCCGACTACTGTGAAGCCTACCTTAAGGAGATGCACAGATACACTGGCAACACGAACACACCTTTTAAGTAGGGAGGCGACCAATTATTATCTGACAATAGACTTTGAGCCATCGACAGTTCCTCAATGTCTGTCTCGATTTGTGGGTAGCAGGCATGGATACCACGGCAATGACCACAAACTGGGGAGTATACATGCTATCGCACAATCAAAAGGTATTATTAGAGAGATGGAAAAGTGAATAATAAAGGCTCATATGCAGATACTCGCCAAGATGCACGATGAGTTGGATCGCGTTATCGGTTCGGCAAGGCTTGTTACAATGCAAGACAAAGCCGCCCTGCCATACTGCCAGGCAGTCATCAATGTAAGCTGTGTATAGTATAAATAAAAGAAGATGAAATTAACAGAAATACGTTCAGGAAGTGCAGCGCTACGCAAATATCGTACCACAGAATCTTCTAAGGCGAACGAGTCGAGATGTTGTGATTGGCGGAGTGGAGATAAAGGCGAATACCATCATCTCTCCCCAGATTTCCATGCTCATGAGAGATCCTGAGGTTTTTACTCTTTCTCAATTCTTTATAATCTTATTTTTTGCGTCCTAACAAACTCTTTCTGTTCTAACCGACAGCATCTACACGAGTCTCCTTAGGTATTCCCTGAGCCCGACCGATTTGATCCGGAACGTTTTCTGAATGGGAAGGGCGACGTGATCAAGTAAGTATACAGCTTATCAGAGCTTCTTTCACGGTTATTAATCTTAGAAAAGCCGTAAAATCTGAAAAAAGTATGACTTACTGAAGTATGAAATATGTCTACATATTTGCAGCCACAAGAGCTTCCTACCGTTCTCGCTAGGCAAGCGTCAGTGTCTGGGGGAGGGACTGGCCCGAATGGAGCTGTTCATACTCTTCACCAACATTGCTAATCGATTCCACGTAGGCATCCCTTTTGAGCCGTGCCGTCCTTCATGTCGTTCTGAAATATTCGCGGTTTAATTTTTCATCTTTGAGATTGCGCCCGCGGATGCATCAAAGCTTCCATCGGAGAAGCGAAACTTCGCAAATGCAAATAAACCTGAACCGTACGAAGTCATTCTAACCAGAAGAAACGAGAAATCGTAAAAATACTACCTTTCAAAAAGGGTGCATTGTTTGTATATTTCTCGCAATAAATGTTCATGATTAAAGGAGCCGGACCACGAATACTTTACGGATCGTCTCTCAGTTCTCGAGAGTTTCGCACGGCACCGATACAATGCGTTAACCACCGGCTCTTATAGTAACAAATTTATTGATAAACAAAGAACAAAAAGGGGGGGAGATACCTAGATTGGGACGGAGAAGAAGCGGGAAAAATGGACGAAGAAAAGGGAATGAGATGGGACGAGACGACGCTTCACGTGTCTTGTACTTGTACTGTAAGGAAACGGTTGTTAACACCGTTTGTATCGGCCAATTGTCTGTTGGGCCGTCAGGGATGTTCACGAATGAATGCTTCTTCACTCTTTGTTGGGGAAAGGAGGAAGATGTGAGGGGAAATGCGTGAATTACACGCTGTTCATGGAGGACAGGGAGAAGAAGGATGATTTGGAAGGATAAATGGTTGGGAAGAAGTGTGAAAAGTGTAAGGAACGAAAAGAAATTGAAATAATACGGGGAAAAAGTGACAGTCACCTCACAAGTTGGTCCTTGTCCTTGAAATCGACTCGACCGCCGTCGCAAGCCTTGAGAACGACCCGAAGGACTGTCAGTGGAAGAATTGAGTCAAGGAATATAAGGCGAATCGAGAATAATAGCGAAACATTGTCTTCAATAAGGAAGAGCACGAAAAAGTCGCGAGAGCAAGTGCGTGACTTCTGTAATGCTGAAATCTGCACGTAGCCCGATTACGGTAGTTAGCCGTTGGGAGCTCGATCGTGTCAGATCGGTGTTTCGCTACCGTAACTCGTGTTGATATTACTTTTGACTCAATTTTTGTTTGTTTTTCGACTGTAATTGTAAGTTACGGCTTGTAAGTCACAACAAATACGGTTGCATTTTGATTTCGCGGGCTACCCTGATATGCAATTTAGGCTTTTCCGCTCATCTTTTCCCAAAGTTCTTTTTGGGAAAATGATCGGAACCACGCGAAAAATCGATCTAGCGGTGAATCAAAGCTGTATCTCACAGCAGTCAGCTAGTATATTCAATTTTGACAAAAGCACTCTTTCTCGTTGCACCTTCAGTACTCCGCGGAGAGTGAATGAAATCGCATAAGATTTGGAATACCCGATCAGCCGCACGTTTAATCTGGGGAAAAAGATGGACAATTTTTTGGTCAATTTATTTCGAGCTCCTCATAAATTGCGCAATTAATTGGGCAATTAATTGGGCATTTTTCTGTTGCTCTTTTCAGGTTTTTATCCTTTTTTGGCTGTTTGGGTGTCGTATTCAACTTATTTACGGTCGTAGATGACGAGAAAACCTATGAGTAAAATAATATTACATTAACACTGAAAACCGACGAAATTTGCACAGTTCACGGAACATGAGACGAGCTGTTATCGATTGTTCTTAGAGGATTACACTACTCACATTAAAGGCCCTCTGAGCACATTTGCATATTGCTATCCCTCAAGAGCATAGGTATTTTGAACATTCCTTCATTTTTGTCCTTTTGTGAATACACATTTCTCCATTCCTTCAATAAGCAATGTCTACAAATCAGACCGCTCGCGTTACAGTATTCGCAAAATGACATTGGTATTCGCGCAGTCCCTGAAGAGCAATGTAACATTGTATAAATTTTCTTGAAGTTGCCCGAAATATGAAGAGATCAGCAATATACGACGAGAGTTAGAGAACAACGAGGGAGTGTGTAAACAGGAGAGAGAGAAAAGGGTCCCCATTTATTGGGCACCTTTTACTTTCTTCAAAACACACTCTCGCTCGTCTTTTTCTGACTTCCTCGCGATTAATATCGAGCAAAAGCTGCGCAATTAAAGGTGGCGTAAACAGAACAACATTAGAAGCTCCCGCCACGAAGAGCCTGTACAGACTCAAAAGATTACGGTAATGACAGCCAAGCCAAACATTCGACCAAACGCAATTTTCCGCAAACTATTCTACGGATCGCATACTGTATCGGGTCTAAATAATTTTTCGCGCCGTTATTTTTTGAATTCCCTGTACATCAAGCAACATTTCGCTCACGTTTTCTCAGCAAATTGCGAATGTTTTTCATTTTTTTCTGTGATTTTGGTTAGAATTAGCACCCTGAAATCACAAAAAGCATGCCTGATTAGTGCCTCAAAAATTCTGTTTACACCACCTTTAAGATCGCAATTAATTGCTCAATAAAAGACGACCTAGGAAAAGAGTGTGGGAATGGAGAGAGTCAGAGACAAAAGACGAGAAAAAGGTCGCAATTAATTGAGCATTTATTTGATCAACTTTTTTCCCAGATTAGACGCGCCGCAGGATGATTAGATCTAAAGAATGACGTAAAGAGCGACTGTGGCCAGAAACTCGTGGTACAGCTCCTTTAAGCGAGCTGTGTGCAAATACATACGTTGTTTGTTTGTATACAGAAATATTAACCACGTTTATCTGACCATTACAAGCTTCAGTGTGGATATCGAAAAGTAAAAAAACGGTTGTGCTTTGCCTATACTAATTCCATCTTTCTGGCCTCAATTGGGGGATGATTTCAGTGGTCCCTGAACTAAAATACAACTGAAACTGGAACTGGTAAAACTGCACGGGCAATTTGATTATATATGTATGATCTAATTTCTTCAAAGTAACTAATTTATTCGAGAAGAGTCAGATGATTATTCTTAATAATGATGCCATAAAACAATGCAACATTTTATCTTAACATGATTTAAAACATCTATTTCTACAGGTGCGCTGGTGGTCTAGTGGTCTAAGGCGGTCTCCCGGCAAGAGTTCAGGCCCGGGTTCGAATCCCGGCCGGTGCATTATCCTTTGCTGTTCTCAAAAACTCTCAAATATAATGCTTTGAAGTTCTGCAGAAGAATTCGATATTAGAGGTTGAGTTGTTGAAGCATCGGAATATGTGGAAAATAGTCGTGATATTGCAGTATACATAGTTCAGTAATAGCATAAGCCTGAAAAGTTATACAGTGCCGACCAAAAGTTTAAACGCTTTTACGTTTTTGGCCATAACTTTGTTTGTAGTGAAGCAATCAATTTTTCAGGGTAGATAGATACATGGAGTGCGAAAAAAACGGTATTTGATCTGTAGTCATTGCTCAACTAATTTGCATAGTTTCCCATCTCGACGTTAACACAATTTAAAAATTAATTTTCAAAGCACCACAGAATGCACTACTATTTTTTCTATGAGCTCTACGTACAATATGTTTTACTACTCAAGCATACAAAACTGGCTTAAGTTCAAAAAATTAGACAAAAATCTTGACATTCAACGAAGTTATGAGGTGTGAACTAGAGGCATTCGGAGTCTAAACGTATCATGGAACTGGGGGCGAATAACAAGTTTTGTTCGTATTATAAACTAAAAACAGACTAAATCCTCTGGAAGTAGTTTGTAGACCCAAGCTTTAATCAGTTTCATGCGTGACATATTCGTATCATAGCGAATCACGTAATATGACCTCTACTCCCCCTATCGCAGAGAATCGGAACGCCTCCAGTTCACAACCCATAACTTCGTTGAATGGAGAGGTTTTTGTCAAATTTTTTGAACTTAAGCCTTTGAATACCTTGCGAACAACGTGACTTTTTGAGGTAGTGTGTAACTCTGCTCAACTATGCGTCAGATGGGGGTGCAATAGGGGTGTGCCTAAAAAGGTTGAAAAATCGAAAAATCAAGTTTGTGAAAAATGAGTTCAACCATCGTTTTCCGCGTCTAAAAATGAGTATGTCAAAAAATTTTCACACCCATAACTCAACAAATAAATTAGATATGCAATTTAAAGTTGAAATGGGAAATTAGCGCTATCTACGATAACTATGGGTACGATTTTTTCTTTGTCTGGTGCATTGTAATTGTGCCAGAAAAAAAGGAAAACACAAAAAGGGTTTGAATACATATGGAGATACAGCAGGAGGCGTATGAAGAAAAAACTTCGTTTGTTCATTGTATTAATTATTTGTATATTGGTTTATTTATAAACTACTGGTCGAATTATAAGATGTATTGAAACAATTCAACTCGTATGCACTTCAAAGAATAAAAATTAAACGTCAAATCACAGCTCCATTTGAAACCGTGGCTATGTCTTTCTAGGCATGAGTATCAAGTGAAATTCTCTAAATACCCAATTTTTCCATAATTTCACCATAACGTAAATGCTAAGTCCGTGGAGGTCGTATGCCAACATCCGCTGTGCTAGTGTCGTACTCGAGGGGTATCCATTCAGGAGGAAAGAAGTCGTTAGCATCGAATGAATCGCCCATTCCACCGGGTTTCGAGAAGACCGTGTTGTAGTAGACGTCGCCTCCCTTTGAATTGAAGCCAACGAACCATCCAAAGGTGGACGCGGATGCTTAGTTCAATAGGTTAGTGTACTTATATATCTTTAAGATAAAGAACACAATGATTGGTTATTGAACCATAAGTTACATGTGATAGAGGTCACCCAACTGCAGACATTCCTCATGCGGATTCACCTTACCTGTGATGATGACCGAATCGCAATACTGTCTACTGAATTCCCAGTCAATTTCGGGAGGCACATTCATTCCTTTTGGGTCTGCGACCGCCATATTGTATTCTCTACAAACAATAAAAGAATAAGGATTTATATATACGACCTACTTTAAAAACGTGCAATTTACGTTCTTCTGTTTCAGTTTCTTCATATATTCATTGACGTATTTCCTTCTGAAACCTAATTGTGCAGTACCATCTGATTAATGACATACTCCTTAGCAATAAGTTGGTATTCCCATTGCTTGTCGTCGCCGATTAGGACAATGCCAATTCTATTCTTCCGCAACCGCTCATGTACTAAATTCACTTCGGTTTATAATTATTGCTGATTCCTTGGTTGTGTTTTTTCGAAAGTTGAATATCGCCATGCAGATATACTATTGATGATGCTTCATTGACCGCAATACAAACCCCTTTTCATTGTGGTTACTATTGCTGGTATAGTAAATGCTTCGTTCGAATGTGCATGCATACGAGAGTTGAGGTAGTCGCCTCTGCGAGAGTGCACGCAAATTATGAATTTCAAATATTTTTCCAAGAATAAGCTATGTTTATTAGCGAAAAACGACATACATGTGGTCAGTGGAATTGAAGAAACTTGGTGCGACCATCTTATCTCTCGCCACATTTTCATATTCTTTCGTCGTTCGCAACCTCGACAACATTTTACTTTTCTCAATAGCGGCAAAGTACTTATAGCTCTAAATGGGTGTGAAAATTTTTGTTGTTCAATTTAACAAACCTGTGCATAGGCGAATTCGATTAATATTGACTGTTTGCCTTCGTTTTTCTTCAATGCTTTTGTTGGATCGGTAAACGCACAACATTTACTGGGAAAATTGGACTTTTTCAGTGATTCTGGCTGAATTTTTCCTTGGAAATCTATTTCAGATTTTTAGAATACCTTATCATTAACAAGAACTCCGTTAAGTATGTCTGGGAATACCGAATGTCGGTGTGATATGTGATCGAAAGCTTTAGGTGAGATAACTGGTCTCCTGTAAGTGAATGTTCACAATTGTTTAGTTGTGCGTTTGCAATCTAGGTAGAATCTTTAAATCCTAGATGGAATCTTTAAAAAAGCTATGTTTATATGCGAGCGGGAATCCAAAACATCTGAGGTATTCGAAACTCAGATGTCTTGGGTTCCCGCTAGTTATTCGAAGAGGCTGCCAAAGTTAAAGAAAGGAGATGGTTGGCTATGATTGGGCTAAGATGGCAGTTAGAC
This sequence comes from Micoletzkya japonica, assembly GCA_900490955.1. Lineage (NCBI taxonomy): Eukaryota > Metazoa > Nematoda > Chromadorea > Rhabditida > Diplogasteridae > Micoletzkya > Micoletzkya japonica. The sequence goes on along the minus strand of LS896828.1, from coordinate 12,537 downwards.
TGCTATTTTACTTGTTTTCACCTTTAGTCCTATCGCCCTTGGGGGTCCTTTAGGGCCAGCTGTGCGAAATTTGGCTAGGAGAAATATTGCCACAATGTTACTTAGCTCACCTGTTCAGCATATGAGCTATACCGATAAACGTAAATAGTTCGAACACGTTATTCCCAACACCTCCAACCTCTTGGTCCACCGTATATAACCATCCATATAATAATCTGAACAAAATATGCAACAAGTTCAATATTCGTCGTACCTTTCTGATAAATTCGCGGGATTTCTTGGGATGAGGGTATGATGTGAAGGTATGGTGAACACCTCAGGGGACGTAACAACACTTACTGTCATTTCTTGTAAGGATTGGGCGGTAAATGCAAAACTGTCAAACAGAAGATAAACAAGTAGAAATAGACCAGTACAAGCAACGATTGCAATGGTCACATACTGCATTCGTCTACGTAGTTCGCTGCTGAATGGAGATAATATGATGGATGATAGCTCGCGACATGAGAAGTTTAATTAATGTTGGGAAAATCGGAACACAATTCACTTTTACCAGGTGCGCTGTTTAGCAGTGTGATCGCTATTTGAAGCACCACGTTATAAATTAAGATATCGTGAACTTTCAATGAACTTTTACTACAAAATACTTTCAAATAGAATATCTTGCTATTTTTACTCTAATGGCGCCGGAATCGGAGCTTCACACAAAACATTTATATATTAAATTTTCTCTACTAGTTGTAAGACACTTTGCGATTTTCCCTTAATTATAGGACTACATCCTACGAAGTTGCAAAGCCGATAGCAATCGATGCGCAATAATCGTTCAGAGCACACAACGCGGAGTGTGAGCCATAGGGCGGACTGATAAGGGTGACCATGGATAGCTCGGCCATAGAGACGACCACACCCTAACAGCACGATGGTGGATATCACAGCAAATGGAAAGAAATCTTGCTGCATGAAGGTGTGTTCACCTTAAAAGAGCCGCTCCCACGAATACAAATACAGAAATAGAGGAAGAATTTAACGAGTGGAAGGAGCAGTGAGGGAGAGCTCGAGAAACATGCTGCTAAATTTGGAAGGAGAGACGTTGTGGACTCCAAGGAGACTCCATGATGGAGATTCAGAATTGTGCATATGAGAGATGGTCGTAACGGAAAATCTTCTGAACAACAAGAGGAGGTCGTTAAGTTATCGTTTCAGATCCTCACGATCTATAGCTTTTTTCAAAATATATCTCAAGACCTCGATCGAGGATTACGGAGGTTTAAGATAAACTGCGCGATTAATCTCCCCAAAAGTAGTTACTGACTTTCAAATAGACGCTCTCCGGTCCTCTGAGATAGCATATTATATGCATGTAAGATAGCATGAAATCGGCCGTATTATACGCTTACCCCCAACGTATAATATGCTACTCGTAACAGAAAATATGCTACTCGATGCGGATTATATGCTTGTTCTGACGTATTATATGCAATAATCCTTTATTCGGATTCAGGCATTAGCAAAACAAAACAAACA
>LS892926.1:151725-176930 GCA_900490955.1 Micoletzkya japonica | reverse complement strand
TTTGGGGGTTCGAACCAGCTTTTGGGGATTCGAACCACCGACATGAGATGCGCAAAAAGACTGAACACCATCACAAAAGTAGGACGGCATTTATCAAAATTAGAAGACAAAACGCAAAAAAGCTACGCTCCCGGGTGGGTTCGAACCACCGACCTTTCGGTTAACAGCCGAACGCGCTGCCGATTGCGCCACGGAAGCAAACAGTTTGAGTCTCATCGCAGCAGTCCAAATAGACAAGATGGAAAGATACGGCGCAAACGAGATTTCGAAAACATTGTACTGTTAGCTTTTGCATGAGAAGTGCAAAAAGATTGAACAGCATCACAAAAGTAGGACGGTATTTATCAAAATTAGAAGACAAAACGCAAGAAAGCTACGCTCCTGGGTGGGTTCGAACCACCGACCTTTCGGTTAACAGCCGAACGTCGCAGCCGTCCAAATAGACAACATGGAAAGATAGGGCGCAAACGAGATTTCGAAAACATTGTACTGTTAGCTTTTGCATGATAAGTGCAAAAAGACTGAACACCATCACAAAAGTAGGACGGCATTTATCAAAATTAGAAGACAAAACGCAAAAAAGCTACGCTCCTGGGTGGGTTCGAACCACCGACCTTTCGGTTAACAGCCGAACGCGCTGCCGATTGCGCCACGGAAGCAGACAGATTGCCTCTCATCTTTGGCTCTCTCATATAGCTTCCTGATAGTAAACTCATGAGCCTATTAGAACAAAGCCGTATGAATATACTGTATACTATATCTATTCTCCACCCGCTTGCCGTTCCCCAGTGTGTACGAAATCTTTCATTATTACCGTGGTTCTTGCACCTGCTATTGAGGTGGTGTAGAAATGGTAGGCACTAGTCATTTGCCATGCTGCCGAGCTGTGTTGTGATATTCTCTTGCTATTCTGATATAATTCTCCAGTTAACGACACCTTTATTGATTTTCTCTTAATCTATCTCCACTTTTTATTAGATATAATAGTTCTTTAAAAAGATGTATATAGTTCGAAGACGTTCCGTCTGTCGTATTTGTCTTCTTCAATTATTTTATCCCTATAGTCGCGGGTGTACAAATTGCGCAAAGCTATGGTATAATGTGAGAAAAAATGAGAATAACGGTTATCTCGTTATCTCCTAATATACAGTTTTTAATACAATTCTGGAGACCTACAGAAGGTAATAAATGCCTGAGTAGCCGGTTGATTTGAATACTTCTTTGGCCGTATAAAATATTCTTTGTGTAAATGTATTGAATATTTTCTCATTCTGATATTTATTGTAATGCACGCCTTTTGGTAGAAATGTCTCTTAATATGTAATGTGCTGCTCGTGCAATGAGAAAAATACTTTGAAACAGCTTCCAGGTTAGCCTAAATGTCAGCATGCGATCCTCCAATATCGGAAACCATTGAGAACGGAATTCTTATGTTCTACCAGATATCAGGTTAGCATCCACTATTTATCTACAACTATGCATGCGTTTGATCAATAATGAACATTGTTCAGATTATTACTTGATGTTATAATTGTGCCCGTAATAAACATTTGAATAATGTTATAGTACTTTTCTCACTTTTATGACACTTTCTCACCTGACTTTCGAAATGAGCTTCCGATCTCAATACCTATAGGTTTCTGTAGCGCGTATTAGAATGCTCTCCGCAGGTCCGACCTTCCTCTTATTCAACGTATTCGTCGCTGTTTTCCACCGAACGGAGTCAACGGATAAAGTCCCATAGGCGACTCGTCTTGTTTCACCAGGTACAATTTTATATTCTCTAGAAGAGCCAACTAAGCTTCGATAAAAGTTTCAGCGAATCGACCACTCCGGAAATTCTTGGAGCCGCCAGAAAAATAGGAAATGAGTATATTTTGAGCTGTTCACATCGCTATGCGACCTGTTGCTGTGGCGAGCGGGCATCGTCGTTCTGGCCTTCCACAGAGTCATGTATTCGCCCCGAGGAACTCCCTTCGACGCGACTATCGCCAATTCTTGGGTATCTGCGTAACTTTATAATAGTTATTATTATTGGAAAATGGGATACGTGTATCTAGATGGCCCAAGCACAGTGTTCTGACAACAGTGAAAATGTTAAACGAACAAGGTGATGAAAAATAACCCTGATTTCGGTAGGAACTCTCGCCCGGAAAACACCGTATCCTAAGCATTTTGGCTCGTTCGCTTAACATTTAGAACATTGTGCAAGGACAACACAAAGAGGTTCTTTCAGCGAGTTTTCGTCTTTCTGTGCTCGCTGCTTCTAATTTTCTACGCATCTCTCCTATTGCAGCAGCATCATGTAAGCTAGGCTTTGTAAAACTATTTATTTAGCGTAAGTCTGTTTTGTATGTAAATTAGTAAATGGTAAATGTAGAGCGTAAGCACATGAGTTCGTATATTGTCGATCCTCGCATTCAACGGTAATGATTCCGTTTTTGGTTATTTTCACTTTTGTTGTGCACTTATGCTAAATAACGCAAATCCAATCTGGAATGCGCGAAATGAAAATTTTAATTTTTTAACATGAGACCGAAAATATTAGAGCTTTGTAATGTCATTAGAAATATGCATATAAGTGACTCTGTGGAGTGTTTTCCAAAAATCTCAGGGGATGATTGACTATAATGTTCCAGTTGTCGTTATTCCTATTTACAACACGGAGAAATTTTCGTGACTCAATAATATAGAGCAAATGAAGCCTTCCTTTTCAGGCAATCCTGCCCTCCTCGCACCCTCGTGCCTTGTCGCTTCGCACTCGATTCTTCCTGCTCTTTTTCACTACTCTCTGCTCTTTCGGTGCCATATCCACAGTCCTTGTCGTCATTCCGATTATTGAAGTGCCGCCTACGGTAGGTCAGAGTAGCATCGTCAGAGTCCGTACCATATTTTTAATGTCTACATATTATTGGAAGAAAACGAACGTTGAGAGAGCTGCACAACTCTTTCCGCTAACAACCGTAAAAATTCAGCCGAAGCCGGCTCGCCGAATTTTCACCTGACAACCTACATAGTGAGATGCCGAAATGCCACGCTAATGTGTGTTGCATTTTGCTGAAAGTTCAGCGATTGTGCTGTATTGCATATCTTGCTCTAATTTATATATTAGAAAGATAGATAAATGATAAAAATAATAGCTATTATGAAATTTGCACATCAGGTGGTCCTCCAGGACTCGCTACGGTGCTTGCAGCTGCGCGGAGTGCAGTATTTCGCTGCACGAAGTGTGCCCCTGCCTCTCCCACATATAGCAGGTTATCATAAGCTTTTTTTTCATAAACTACCAGCCGGGCTACGCGCCGCTTCGCCCGACTGGCGTGTCTCAAAATTCTCTGCTTTCTCGATGCTTTATTTATTTTTATTTATTTGCCGGTAACAGCCGGATGAAAACAATAGGACGTATCCGATTATTGTCTTGAATTAAAAGCAAATTTTGCTGGATACTGTAGCATTTTTGGTTTATTGTTGCCCTAAATTTAAAATCTGGCAAGTTGCCAATGCAAAAGTCCATTCCAAGCGAGGGGTCATCCGGCTGTGTAGTGTAGTCAAAACGTTCCACTGCATCAGAGAAAAGGTTTTTCTTCCCTTCCCTTTAGCTAGCCTTTCATAACCCTTCCTCTACACCACATTCTTGAGTTTCCTAGAATTCCCCCCAGCTGGGTTTCGGTAGTTGAGCATTACGTCGTAGAAACTATCCGTCGAAATTCTTCAAAATTTCGCTCCTCTAACCTTTCGCAGTGCAAGACCCTTCCACTCCATATAAAATACCTCCCAGAGCCATTTCCTCTACGTTTATTCTACCAATATCTCATTTCTCAAATATATGCCGCACGGCGTCAATTGCAGTCCTGTATAATCCCCGCACCCTTCGCAGAGTATAGAGCGGAGGTGTACGGGTTCAAACCCCGCTAGGTGGAGGAGCTTTTGCAAATTTGCGAAACATCTATTTGAGTGTTCTTTGGTCATGTCCACGGACAGATGTTTAGCGAATTATATTATAGTATTGATCTTATCTACATTTTTAAAAGCTTTTGAAAGGTTCTCATTTAGATCTTCTTTCGCATTCATAATTCCAGATATACAGCTTAGCAAGAAGCTTAGCAAGCTTAGCAAACGCGGTTATTCCTAAGCTTGCTGTGAAGTGAACTAATGAAATAGAGCAGATGGGTAGGACGGTTTCCCACCCAAATGCAAATCACCTCAAAATAGCTCAGTATGTGCTCAAGGAGGCACACTCTGAAATATTGATGAGATTACAGCTGCGCCGACTACAACAGAGTGATTAAAGGAAATGTCCCACGAAAAAAATCGATGTTGAGTTATACATTGGTAACATTGTAAAATGGGCTAGACAACGAGATGAGCAAAAATCCCGATTCGAAAATGCTCTCTAGGCCTCAGTACGGCCATCTGAATGTGCGAGATACAGTAAATCTTGTGGGGTAGTTTGTAGTTTAGACTATCTAAATAACCCCTGGCACAGCATTCCGGCCGAAAAAGGAACTGTCTAATAGCGAATTGGCAACCAATTTTGAATTTACTCCACTATGAGTGAATGAATCTTCACCAAATTTTGGCAGCTCTTTGGACTGATGGGAAGGAGCTTAAGTTTTTAAACTGGTGAATTTTCGTTCATTGGTATGTCCGCTGTGTGGATAGATCACGGAGGACACGACCATTCGATAATCGAACGCTAGTAATGCTGTGCTGGCAATGCCTGCTTGCTCTTGCTCTCCGTGGAGCAGGAAGGGAAGAGCTAGGGAAGGGGCGAAGGTGTGCAGATGTGAGAGCGGTGGAGATCAGGCAATGCCACTGGGTTTATTTGGGGGAGTGGAGTGCTTGGCTAAACTACAAACTACCCCACAAGACTTACCTTATTCCATACATTCAGATGGCCGTGCTGAGGCCTAGAGAGCCGTTTCGAATCGGGATTTTTCCACATCTTGTTGTCTAGATGATACTGCTATGTTTCCAACGACTAACTCAATAGCGATTTTTTTCGTGGGACATTTCCTTTAAACATGCAGAAATCGAGTTCCGACGTCAATTTATGGCTTTTCGGATATATCCGCATCCAACATTTACTATGCGTAATTGGTCGCCTAAAACACGTTTGCCAGATAACATGCATATCTCAGTTATTATGATAAAAAATCAAGATATAGATATGTATAACATTTCAGCTGGCGTATTTTGTGTTCTTCTGATTTGCGGCGTCCTAATCTATGTGTATACTTCGGTCCTCGCAACACTCAATTCACCATTTTTCCAAGGAAGCGAACTAACGCGCAGGTTGGGATTCTCTTTCTAACGTCTTTCTAATATCGGTGTTCATGCTCTTTCTGCATCTCTTGGCATGTATTGAAGTGTAAAATATATATCCTGAAGAACTGCAGTTTCATAAAATTCGTTTCGTAAAATTTAGATACCACCGGCAGGCTCTACTGACAGTGACGGTGCAGGTATCCACGCAAAGACCAACTATTCCATTCAAAGCATAAGTGAATAAAAGTTGTATTCCTACAGGTGGCCAATACAATGGTTTCTGTCATTTTCACCGTTTCCCTCCAACTTGGCATCATATCCGTGGCCGTTGCGCTCGACTACATCGCACCCAGTGGTACCTCAGGTACTGCCTTGTTTTACACTTTTATGGGTTTTCACTTTTTTCTCAATGCTATGAGTGGAAGAGTTCTGGCCTTTAGACGTAACAGCAGCCCTCTTCCTGCTAACTTCCGGTCACGGTTTCATCAATTCCCTAATTATCGCCTGCTCGCGGAGCAATCGTGGTCGTCTGCGGGAGATGCTCACCAAGAGGGGAATTCAGGGGGGAGCGAGGAAGATCGCAGGGTTGAATACGACGTCCAACGGATAAAAACCCTATCATCAAGTTTCAGCTTTTACGGTCTTTATCGAGATCAGCAAGGAAAGGGTGTTCAAGTGTTGGGAGGTCACTGTATCTGAAGCGCCACGAGCGTCTTCCATTCTGCCTTGTCTTGATGAAAAGCTTCGTCAGTAGACTCGTTTCTGCTTTGTTTGCACTCTTTGCATGCCGTGGCTACGTGAACGGCTAACCGAAAGGTCGGTGATTCGAACCCACCCGGGAGCTTTTGCTTTTTTCCAAATATTTTTAAATAGTTTTTTTATTATTATTCAAGCGTACTTGAGTAGTAGATATGATTGCAAACGTTTTGCTTTTTCTCGATGTCAGGTCAGATGATCTACCTATGCTACCGAAAATGAGTGAAATATGAGTGACGGGAACATAGCTCTCCCATCTCTCCCCGACGATGAGTATTTAGCTGGTCTTTCGCCTACTAATGAGAAGCACTGCGAAAAAGTGATTTTCTTGCAATTGTCAGGCAAGAACTAAAAAAAGAATCAAAGCTCATGCAGTTGCTAGAAAAGAGCTGTTGGAACTGGAGTTTTTCTCGCTGCCAGTTATGCGCAATATATTCACAATTCTTCTAAAAAAATTTCTAAAAAAAAGGGGCTGCGCTGTGGGCAATATTGTCATGAGTCGATGAGAACGACAAGGGTATGGTTGATGAAAACGTTGCGTCAGTCGTCTCATTCCTACTTCTGATCAAAGAGTGAAGCGGCATGTAGAAAGTCTGGCCGAAGTAGGACAGAGTTTACTGGCGGAACGTCTGCGTCAATGCCAAGAGTATCGACGACTCGCCTTGTTCTTGAACTTCTTCTTGCTGTACTGCAGGCGGTGGTCACGCCACGATTCCCGGTAGAACAGCTCCAGTGAGTAGTCCTGCGAATGGGGGAAGAGTTTGGATAATCATCTGATTGCACGATTGAACGCTTGAGTGATTGATCGAGCGGTAGTTTATAGATAATACAGGAGCATTGTAAGTTTTCAAGAAACCGACAAAACCGCCGTTGGTTGAGGGCTCCGCAGAACAGGCAAATAATAGGTCATTCGTAAAAGGTAGAAACAACCGAGGCGTTTTCTTTGTCTGTGAAGTCGGTGAGAAGCTGACCATGGTGACCTCCGAGACGGACCGCACGTTGCTGACCACGATCGACACCTTGACCTCGACCGGACCTGATTGATCTTTGTTCTTTTTTGATATCTGATCTTTGATATTTGGTCTTTGATCTCCCACCTCCATCCGTGTGTTCCGGAACCTGTCGGTGGTCGTACTGTATCTGCTTGAGAAACTGCAGGAAGTCGCGGGTTTCGCTGAAATTATGCTTTATTTTTTCATTTTGATTTCCACACTGACAAGTTTCCGTTTTTTTCCGCACCATACATCCGGATTCCACCTCCAATTTTTTCACACATTCATTCCCGATGTGTGGGGTTACGGAAACTGTTAAATGTGTGGGGTTACGGAAACTGTAAAAAGTTATGGAAACTTTTCTTAGCGTATCTTGTTTTTTTCTGCTTAGATCTAATAATTTTCATATTGAGCCTAATAGTTTAAGCTCTTCGACTGATGTCGCATGCTTGCATCATGCGCCATATGCTGTACCTTATGCCCCGGGGCAAGTTTCGGGAAGAGAGGAAAATAAAAGAAGGAGGCAGGAAAAAGAGATGAGCGTGGAGTAGGGGGGGGCAGTTATGCGGGTGCAGGGGAAGGACATAAAGGACGCCGCGCGTATTGTAACGAGCGTCTTTATTTCGGAGAGAGGGAGGGAATGGTTGATAATAGCGGGGGGGGGAGTGGAGAAGAAGCTGGCAAGAATAATATGTGCAAATTTCGCGAAAAAAATGGGCCGTCCGTCCTATTTGCCCCATTGCTCCCTTCTCTCAGAAAATGTCTCTTAATCTGTTCAATGCTCAACTAATGACGACCTCCGAGAGAGCGTGCGCAAACGAGAGCGTTTATCTGGAGGTCGTCGTTACTTCGCAATTAATGCGCCAGATTATACTCGTGATTATTTGACGAGACTAAACGAATGAATGCGGACCCCTGCTGGAAGACGCTGTCCTTGCTCAGGGCGCCGGGCTGGTAGTCCCTCGCCTCGTCCTCCTCCTCCTCCTCGAGGTACTCCTCCTCGTCCTCCACCTACATATGGGCAGATATCTAGGCATACATGGTATTTTGCACACTACGTTTCAAAGTGATACCGCTTGCCATTCGTGTCTTTTGATGGCTTTGATAGTAGGCCAAAATATAGGCTCGGTGTGAACTGATCCGAGCCAAATTTGTGAGGCTAATTCTAAGTCATAGTATCCTTTTGATCGCATTATGAGACCGAGAGAGTGATGAGGTGAATGAAAGAACGAAGAGAGTCAGACGATAAATACGCTAATATAAATACGCTGGTTTTTAAGCCCTACCACTCACCATGGACGAGTGGCGGTTCTTCTTCAGGACGAGCGTTCCGCGCACGCCATGCGCCACCTGCAATTTACTCGTTTTTTTGTTGCAATTTACGAGTTACAACGTTTATATTTTGCTCAAAACCCTTCAAAATCAGCCGCTTATTGTTAGGGCAATTTGGAGGTGGTAAGGAATATCGCCCCTTTTTACCAAACATGTGTAATTGTGAATTGTGAAGCCGAAGTCCATTATTCTAGTGGCATCTTAGTGCAATTAGTCCATACCTGAACGCAAAAGGAGAGCCATAGCAACAGAAGGAGTAGCAGTCGATTCCTCTTCATCTCAGTCTGCTGTTCGAAGGTCGTCGCATCTACAAAGAAGTCACTCCTCCCCTATTTGCCGGCTTTTCTCGCTCCTACTTCCCGGAATTACCGGGAACCCGGACACGTGAAATAATGGCAGAGGATTGACTTCCCTCAAATGCTTTAAAGATTAGGGGGGAGCGAAAGAATAGGGCAAAGTGAGTGATTGTGTGGATGGAAAGAGGAGGAGGGGAGAAAGAGGTGGTGTACCCAAAGCCGTTGAAGACCATCAATCACCCGCTATGACTGCAGCAGAAATGTTCTGAGGCGACGAGAGAGCATGGGAAGGTGAGAGAGTGGACAGAGAAGCAGAGAAATAGAGTGAGAAGATGAAGAATCACTGCGAAAAGGGGGCTGTATCAGAGGGGCGAAGATTGATTTGGGGAATTTTCCAAGCGTCATAATAGCGAATGGAGGTTTTCGCGCAAAGGATCAGATCCTATAGGCGAACCAGTAACCGAATATCTATGAATTTAAAAACTGAAGTGCATCTCTATGAACTTAACAATATTCTAAAATTTGGTGTAAATTGGTTCACTCACTCTTGATAAATTTCAAAAATAGTGGTCAATTCGCTATTAGACACATTGTTCACCGTGCGGAATGCTGTGGGAATGGCAACGGGCTAGATAATGTTTAGTGAGGTGCGAGAATTACCTACTCGCGGCTGGGATAAAATATAGTGGAATAAACCGATCCGTAATTTTCTTTCGTTCCAAAATGAGTCTAATTCTCTTAATTTTGCACACTCTCTCGCCTTATAATCGGATTGATTTTCCGAAAAATCTTTTTCATCCACTATAACTAACCTGTTCGAGGAAAACAGGTCTTTAAAGGAGCCGGCTAACGAGTACGGTAGGATTTGAATTCCCGCGCTACCCTGATATATCAATTTAGACCTTTCCGCCCATCTTTTCCGATAGTTATTTTTACTAAAATAATCAGAACAATGTAAAAAATCATTTTGTCAATAATTCAGAGCTGTATACCTTCTCAGTCGGCTAATATATCCGATTTTGTGAAAAGCGCGGTGCTCTTTGCACCCTCGGTACTCCGCGGAAAGTGAATGAAATCGCATAACACTCGAAATAATCAGGATGATTAGATCAACTGAATGACGTAAAGAGCAGATATGATTAGAAACTCGTGGTCCGGCTCCTTTAATTTATTATGTTGTTGTCATCGTTGCAAATGTGTAAAAAGTGATAGAACGATACAGTAGGATGCTTGATGACGAAATATAGTAGTACAAAATAAAATCCCAAAAGCAGGAAAAGTTGTGAGCATGGCGAGAGATGCTTTATAGCCCGTGTCGCGTTCCCTACTTGTGATCAGGACTCTGGATCAGCGAAATCTACGGGAAGAGGATCAGAGAGGGAAGGGAAGGACGAGAGTGTAGACGGTTAGGGCGGGGAGAGAGCGAGAGGAAGGAGGAGGGTGCAGACAGACAGAGGACTAAACGGGGACAGATGTGGGAGGGGACGTGGGGGATGGGGGAAACCATCGGGTATGGGGGAGGGGAGGGGGTGACCACGGGTGATGACGTCATCGAAAGGGAATGGATCTGGTTACGAAACAAGCATGAAGAAAACAGGGATCGTTTTCTTATTCCTAGCGTATAGAATAGATTGTTTGTAAGATGTGGATAGTGCCTAAACGAAGGCGGCTCAGCTACCGCATCTACCTATGACAAACGAAGCGGGTTTGCATAGTTTGAGGGAAGTGCAAGAATGAAACGTTTATATAGTAGAATAAACCGGTTCATCAGTTTCTTGGATTCCAATATACGTCAATTCTCTCACTTTTACACACTCTCTCGACTGATATTCGGAATGATAAACTGACGGATCTTTTTATTCCACTATAATTCAAATGTGATTAGCCAACCGACGAGTTTGATTAGTTGTGCGTTCACACAAGGCGAACATAAAGAGTACATGAAACAGGGATTTCCCACGTATAGAAGACATTCTTATTTTAAGCGATATTGATAAACGGAAGGGAGGGAATCATAAATCGCGCATATCTCTGGCTAAGTGAATCGCCCGGACCGGAACGCCTTCGCATGCCTACTTTCCCCCAGGGAGCGGGGGTGCCCTCGGGCACAAAAACAGATTTAGGCTGTGAAATATGAGCTGCCCCAGCTTAGGGCTGAACTCCACGCGAGCCGCGGAGACTTTTCGAAAGACTCAAATATTTTCGGGTCCCGCGCGGATTGCGGATAGTGTCAGCGGATAGTTTATTTGTTTTGACGAGAACAAATGAACGAATGTCGATGACGATCATTGAGGACAATTTAGACAGTCACGGAAGGCCATAGAATAAAATGCTGTCGGGAATTTGAAGAGGTTACGGTTTCCTAACCAAACTAGTGCCTAGCAAGTGTGATGAAGCTACGAAACATACTTAGAAGCCGAGATTCGGGCTTAAAGCCTATCCGTTTCAGTGAGAGAACACGTGCTGCTTTTCGTTCGGACAGACATCCATTGAATTATAGATACGTGCCCTGAGGCGGGAAAGGAGAAAGACTACAATGTAAGAGGCGAATAGGAGGGGAGGAAAGTGAGCCTGAGGGCACTCTTAGGGAATGAGAAAGCCGACTATTAGAAGTGAGTAGGCCCGCGTGCAGCAGAACAACACGACACTTTGAAGCGGCATGACCGTTTACTGCTTTTAAAAATGCCGCAAGGAAAAAATGCTGAACTACTCTCTAGATAGGCGGACGACGGAACACTAAACCGTATCTATTATTATATACACTAGAAGAGCTCGTTGTTAATCGTTGTTATTTATCATATGTAGAGGAAAATGTTTCAAAGTCCGATAGGCTAAAAACGCGTGACGCGACTGATTTTTGCCCATGGTCCAAGGTGCGGACACCTTCCTCACCCATCAAGTGTGGGTCCACCAGTTCAAGTGCAATATGCATGGAGATTTGCAGCGAACGGCGGGCTTCGTGACACGCGATACGGACAAATAAATACAAATCGAATATGAAATGAGCAAGCCAATGGATTGTCAACATAACACAACGGTCTCTTGCGTCATAGGGCGGGTAAATAATAATTCACGAAGTAACCGAACGGAATAAGGTAAACCACAGCTTTCGATAGAGTAAGCCAGTGAGGCATGGATAGAAAGCGATATCGACAGATAATATCTGATGACTTCGATACCCGAATCGATCACTGTTAGGATAGTCTAGACATTCCAGCCCGAAATCTCTCAGGAAAATGAGGGGGGCTTTCCGCAAGAGAATGGGAGAGTCTGGCGGAATCATCAAACAAATTGAGAGAGACTTTGGAGGGCGATGTGTCTCCTCGCGAGTATACTAGATACGGAGAATTTATGCAATTCATAGTTTCATTATCGCATTTTTTTCACCATCACTGTGCAATAACCTCCTATGTAGATAGACAACATAATGGAGTGCCACAAGCGAGTTTTTTCATTGCTGTCATATAGATCACATTTGTTATTAGAGTCAAAATAATGATGAATATTATAATTCACATGTACATCTCTACGAAATAAGAAGAGAATCAGCGGGGGAGAGGGTTGGTCTTTGAAACCTATCCCAGGTCGGGGAAGCACGTTTGTTGTGGTCGTTCAGTCTCCCTCAAGACGGGCTTTCCCCGGTCCACTCATCCTGGATTGGACTTGGATTTGAGACCTCTGTCGTTCGTTGGGGCTATGCTTTCGAATTAACGATGCAGACTCAGATTCAAAGACTCTTTGGAATTTGCTAAACTAAATGGGCCACCCATTATGCATATCTCTCCATCTGTAGACCGAGAGTGTCGGAAAGCATCCATTTCATCAAAGCGGTCTTTTCATCAGTCTTGATCAAGCTACATCCAGCACGGGTGAAACGATCGATTGGGTGAAATCTGATTTTGGTTGCTATGAATTGAGGATGAAAACGGTCGCAAAGCCAAATCCATGCCCAATCCTCAGCACGTGCTTTAGCAAGAAAGTCTTGCCTGCTCTCTTTCAAAGAAGGAAGGAAAGGGGGGGCCCTTACGTTGCATTCTCTTTAGTTCCGCTTCTAGAATGGAATAGATGCAATTAGGGCTGGAATAGGAAGTTGGAGGAAGGAATAGAACTACAGTGATACGAGGATTATTTGTACATATAGATATAGTTGTAATCTTATGCAAACATACAGTATACATTGATGATTAAAAAGATCCGTCGGAACATCATTCCGATTATAAGGCGATTAATTCATATTGTGCAAAAGTGAATTAGACTCATTTTGGAACTGACGGATCGGTTTATTGCACTATATATACTTTAAGATTCAGCATTTGAGTATAATATAGCGACGTGCCCAATCTGAATGGGCGGTCTGAGGGCCCTGAGGGATCTATGCACTCGAGTAAATGTAGACGTCCTTTTAATCTAGAGAAGAGAAGACGGCGAAGGAAAAAAGACGAGATGACCCCTTCACGATAACGGAGTGTGAGCGTAGTAGTGGAAAAGAGGAAAAAGAATAAAGAACATCACTCCTTAGTATTAGCTTGAACTATTTACTAAGTCCTAATATCACGTTCACATCTAAAGTATACATCTAAACGCTCCTTTCTGATAAAAAAGTCGGGACTAACAATAAGCCTTGAAAACCTGAAACACAATGTTCTAAATGTCAAGTAAACGAGCAAAAATGTAAGGGATAAATTCTTTTCTATGCGAGAGTTCCTGCCGAAATCAGGCCTTTTTTCGGCATCTCGTTTGCTTAAAGGGAGCAAGCAGCCTGTAACCAAAAGTCTTAAAATTAGATGAAAATTCTTCTAAGGTTTCAAAATATGAGGAAAAACATAGTGACAAAAAAAATTAAAGAAAAAACTCGAAAATCGCATGTTTTATTTTTTGTTCCGGGCTTCCGTCGTTAAGAGGAATGTCGCTTTTGGCTTAATTCCTTTCGCTAAACACAGTAACTTCGTCGTTGGACGAAATTTCAAAAAATCATTTCTCGAATACTATTAATTTTTATAATTTTTCCTTTTGGTTTTATACTAATTACGACAAAATCTTTCATATAAGCTTCACTTGAAAATCACTTCCGTGTCCCTTTAACATTTGAACTACTTCCAGAACAGAGTAGTAAAAAAACCACATAAGCGTTCGTAGGTCAAGTTTCCAGGCGAGTTTCCAGTCTAAAAACCGGTCGCATAACGAGGACCAGAAAACAGGAGAAACTGAAGGGGAAATGACGTTAGCGAACGAGTTGGGTTCGGCTGCAATTACCTGGGGGGGGGGGGACCCGGAGAAGCCCCGCGGAATTGGTAGTACTAGAGACAACCAGAAGATCAGCTTGTTGACAAATAAATATATATTGATACCTATAAAATACTAAGAATAGATTCTTTCATATGCGAATAAAGATTCAGGGTAAAAATTTCAAAGCGGTCGTGTCTAGTTTCCAGTGGAATGAACATTATAAAGTCTACGAGTGGGGGCTCAGTTATGCGTACTCCATGTAGCTATAGGGCATATAATATGTCATAGATATGAGGAGAATGTCGACCTCCGAGCGAGCGAAAGACAATGATGAGAATGCGAGAGGATGGCTGGGGAGGGATTCGATAGGGAGGGGGAGAGGAGTACTGCCAAGAATTTTTTGCATTCCGTATTCCGTTCAATCACCTTTATTTAGCGGGACGAACAGTGGATTGGGGTCCAAAGGAGGGGTAATTTCGATATAGATGGGAGAGGTCATAGACTTCGAATCTTCTTCAAATGTACTCACTCAGTCCGAGGTGCCGAGATGTCATGAGTATCCGCTTGACTCTCGTTTGGCGCTACTCCCCCCTATGTCAAGTGTTCAGGAGGGACGATTCTTCTTTCTTGTCCTGGCGACGAGGACAGAGAGGCAGAATGGATAGATTTAGTAGAGAAACAGGAAAGATATTAGGCTGTCCCATAAGTCTTGACAGATTTTGATCTTTAGTTCGCTTATGACTTCAAACGAATCTCAGCCAGAAATTTCAACTATGTAGATGCAGGGAACATCAGCAACTTCCATATCAACTATATCAACCCGGTTCTCATAATCAGAGAAGCGGGAGTATCGATGGATATAAGGACACCGCTAAAATTGGGTTACTGTAATCCCGCCTAACTTCATTATTTGATATGCGAATTTTTCAGTTGTTTCACCATTATGAAGGATTATACTTACCAAAATATATTTGGCTTTTGGCAGTATTCAAATTACTTACCAGAAATGTTAGATCAGGGTTCAAATTCAAATAACGGTAGAAAGTAAACATTAGCATGTTTTATCCGCTCTACATTATTGTAACACGAAGCATCACTCCACGTCAGTAAGCAAGGATATGTAGATACTACTTATATCTATGCTAGGAAGGAAACAGACCTTGAATTTCAAGGTTTAAATTATTTTACATTGTTCACCTCTTCCGTCTTGGAACATCTCATACACTATGATGTACCAGAATTTAGGGGTTATCTGAGTAAAAATCATATAGATTGTGAACCACTTTTTGCCACCCACCCAATTCTCTGTGGCCATAAACCAAGTAGGAATGCTACAATACGCAGTTCGCGTTATGCTATCATTCAATGGAAACATGCTATGAGCTCCTTTATGAAAGACAGCGCTTTGGGTGTAGTCCACTATATTTCACTAATACGCCTTCCGAAAGTCTAATTCAAGTGGTTCATTTTGAAGGTATTGATGTTCCCCAACTTCACTTTTTTGAAGATTTTAATTCGGCTGCTGCGTGTTGAAAATGAGCAAACAAAATGAAATATCTCAAGACTTATGGGACATCCTAATATAATCGTTCCGTCTATAGCGCTGATTCCGCACAGCATTCCTACCGTTCGATTAGCGAATAGCGGATTCCCTTGTGATCTATCGTCACTGTGGACACAATAATGAGGCAAAATTCACCAATTTAAAAACTTAAGCTCCTCCCCATCAGTCCAAAGAGCTGCCAAAATTTGGCGAAGATTCATTCAACCATTGTCGAGTAAATTTAAAATTAGTTGCCAATTCGCTATTAGACACTTCCCTTTCGGTCGGAATGCTGTGTCCGGTGCCTTACAGAGTTATCTAATCAACTTCTAGTGTGTACTATGTGGAACTTTAGGTGATACTGGTCTAAAAAAGCTATCCATTTTCATGACATCTTCTCTTGGAATGAAATGGCATCGCTTCAAAGCGTGAAAAATTCTCTAAACACCGTAGCGGCGGAATCACGATTTATACGTTCCGATTTCCTAGACTATATCCGTATTGGAGTAGTGAATTTTGGAATAATGTTCAAACGCGTATCTTCATGTGCAAAATATCGTTGACGCACTTTTGGGCAACTTTAGTAATTCATAATATCTAGCTGAAAAAGCGCTCAAGTTCCGGTAGGGATGGAGAAATCCGTATGGACGTCTCCCTATGGTTGAGGGTGAAGAAGAAGGAAAGAAAGAAAAAAAGACAGCGTTCTACTGCGGAAGTGCAGTACATCGAAGATACATAACTCGATCTTTATGAGGACGCGGGAGGATGGAGAGGACAACGAGGGGTTTTGGTATGGGGGTTGGATGGAGGGGAGATGCAAGAGCGGCAGTTGGGGGGGGGGTCGATGAGCTTGCATGATCTTAGATGTATAGCGGAATTAACCGATCCGTCGGTTACTCCGATTCCGAAATGCACTTTTGCGCACTCTCTCATTCGATATTCGGAATGGCTTGCTGACGTATCGTTTTATTCCACTATATTGCAGCACCATCTAACAATAACGCCATTCCGAAACTTATCTCAAACTGACTGCGAAAAGGCAGGAAGAGGCGCCTAGACGAATGCTAATTGTTGAAGACGAAGGAAGAAGGGAGGGAAAGAAGAAGGGGGGGGAGAAGGAAAGAGAAGAAAAGACTGGGGATTACCCTCGGAGGGCGCCGAAACATTGGGTGTTGACAACACGTGAAGAACGGGGCCTACTAAAGAGTGGAAGTAGCGAAATGAAGGAGGGGGGGGGAAACGGAGGATGAATGGTGAAAGAGGAACGAAGGCAAGGGCGAAGTCGATGAATGAAGAACAAAGTCGAATGATTAGCATTGAGTATGAGACGCGGGAAGTGCAGAAAACGTTTTAGAACGCAGAAATCCGGAGAAGGAAGGGCCTTCGAACTCTTTCTCATTCTTCAGAGAAACTGATTACTAGGCATTATTCGAAAAAAAAAGAACTTCTAACAAAGATTTTCTTTGACAGACAGTATGAATATGGTGAACGAGGACTGATCTGAATTTTTTTCGAAAAAAGACGAGAGCGTTTTCGAGTTTAGAAATGAGCGGTGCAGTGATCCGCAGAACAGTGCTCCCCTCCTGATCTCCAAGGCTGTCCTTGTCAGCTTCACTTCAGCAATGTAAGAAGAAGAGGAAAGAAGCGAGAAGAAGGGGGAATACTGCACATGCGCAAGCAGAGGTGTGACAATCAGCGTGAAGAAATGGCGAGAGAAGGGGAGGTTGAGAGGGGAGATGGAGGAGGGCAGGCCATCACTCATTTCATAGAGGAAACGAGTGACTCGTAGAGTGGTCTATGACTACCTACCTTCAAACATACTGCGGTAGTACAGCAAAAGGAAAGATATCATCGGTTCGTTTGTAACGTTTGCGTTTCAGAGTGATACAATCAGCTTCTAGTGTGCACATTGGAAACTCCCCCATAGTACAGATAGGCAAGCCTTAGGATTATCATATACGGAAGACGAGACAAGAGACGATTCAACAATATTACCCTGCCATCATTAAACGCCATGCTTATTTTTACATTCTCTGCACACCGATTCGCTCTCTCGGAGCACTTCCCTCAACCGTAGGCTGGTGCTGAATGCGCGCTCTCGAATTACAAGCAAGAGGATCCTGGTCCACAGCTTTTTATTGAATAATATTTTACGGGTTACTATCAACAACAAGTAGATTTCTATTTCGATTTCTATCTTTTTTTCTTCGGTTAAGTCATAATAGCCTGCAGAATACGAAAAGCAACGCTACCGCCTGGAAGCCATAGAACAGAAGATTCCAAAGACGGGGCCGCGTCTCGAACACAAAGGGGCGTCCTCATTATGATGTCAAGGCATCCGATCGTTCCTCTCTAAACTGACGTTTCCCCTCTTTCCCTCAATTTGCCTCCTCCCTTCCTCCGTCCTCTTCTTCTCCCTCATTCCTTCCAGCTGTTTCCGACAATCTCTCCCCGCGGACCAGGGAGTTGGGAGTTACAGAGAGGGAGGGAGAGGGGGAGAGGGAGGGGGGGGGGAGGAGATGCCATCTCTACGAGAGACAATATAAGATGAGGAGGGAGGAGTTGCTGAGAGAGTCCTAACTCAAGAGGGTTCAAAGGCTGACACTGCCGGGTGCATGGATATTGGAGTATGTATGGGGGGAAGTCTCTGGAGGGAAGCATGAGTCACGTATACCGAGGAACTGCTGATATTATTAGAAGATATGCGTTGATGCTTGAATTGTTTACTCCGAATAGCTAGAATACACTTACAAGGAGACTGTTTGCTTACATTAGAATGGACTCAAACCTGAAAGGAAAAATGTCTCACGCGAATTCGTGTGATGAGGTGCGATCATGAATTGGTGCGATAAACTGACCCACAAACACCAATGTTCGAACGATACTTTTATGTTAGCAAGATAAAAAGGAGCTGGAGAATGCATACACATCGCAGTGTATTGCACGAAAATGATTTTAGAATTTTAGGAAATTTCCGCCAGCATTAATAATTCCGTAATACCCGAGAATCTGCAAAAAATAAAGTTTTCGTCCACTGTTTTAAGAAATCATTTCCTAGTCCAGTTATAATGAATTCCCTACTGTTGCAGCGAGTTTCGCTGACTGTGCGGCAAGCATATCTCGTTCTCGACGGCTTTAGTGCATGACGCAGTTTCAGCAATTGTTCATTATATAATATAAATATAATTACAAATATAATCTCACTCTCAAGTTGCAAATGTAAATAGTGAAAGATAACGAACTCTCGGGAAGCATGCCAAGGCGGGGTGGTTTTCGCCTCTCTAATCTCCTTCCCTCTTTTCGATCCTTCTTATCAGTGATATATGTGGAAGGCTGTCACTCGGAGCCCCACTTGACAGTCAGTTTGCGCTTCGTATAAACAACGGATTGCCCTCCTTTATTGCCTATGATCATTGCTTTGTTTTGCTTGGCTTTGTTAGCTGCAACAATGCGTTTGACTTTTTTTTACTTTTGTCTTATATTGTGGTTTACCTAGACATAGATGGTCGACGCCTCGTTCACGAAAGGCCGCAGCTTTTTCAAGTGGAGCGACGTGAGTTACACTATTTTCTGTTTTTACATTTTTTATTTTCAGTTTTATTGGTTTTGATTTGTAGGAAAACGCAGAAAAGTAGATCATGGGCCGAATATTTTTCTAATATTTAAAAATATAAAATATACTTTTAAAATTTATACTTTCCAGAAAACGCACGGCGCACCGCCTGACGCGGCCGCGGGGGACTATTCCGTGCGACTGTTCATCGACCCCGGAGGGCACGTTCTGTACTGGAGGCGAAGGGGACGGGAGGAGACGGTAGGGCGGAAGAGAATCGGAGGGAATTTGCATCTTTCCATCTTTCCCGCTATGATTTGCGCATTTTGTGTTGAGAGTTGACGCGCATCGAAGACATTTATGCGGAGTTTAAATCAAAATCACTGTGAATTCGAGTTCGAATTCGATATTTTTTACTTACGAGAGAGTAAAATGGTACGAAGACAGTGCCGACTAGGGTTCTGTTTTTGACGCTTTTCCACGGTTACGTTTCAGCGTTTATGCTCTGTAGGCATACCCCGGTATTTATACAAGTGTGAAACATAATCGAGCAAAGGCGTCAAAAAGAGAACCCTAGTGCCGAACCGGACAATTTGATGTCGGACGTTTTTCGACAATAATATATACCTTTCTCGCAGGAATGCGGCCATGTCTTCCTCGATGAGATCGTCGACGTGCGTACTGGGAAGTACGCCAAGGTTCGTTCTTCCTCACCTTTTACGTCATTCTGTTCGTCTCGACATTCCTGAATGTCTAAATATCTGCTCCCATACTCCTTATGATTCGTCTCCTTTATTATTTCTCGTGAAATTGTATAAACCTATCTACGTATAATTTCCTTAGGTGAACTCTTCCAGCACTCGAACAACTCCCTCCCCAACCTCTTCATGACTGTAGTGGCCAACGTCGACTTCGCTCATCCACGCTTCTACCATTTTATGCACAAGGCCAGTAGGGCATTCCATAAGCGTCTTTTTTTCGTGGTCGTACTTCACTCTCTGCACCGCGAGAAGCTATATTGCCATTTAAGTTAATCATAAAACACATCAGAACATAGTGAAATACACAGATCTATCTATCTATCAGTAGAGCATTCCATTCGGGTTTTTTTGACCAATACGTTTCGCCGCTTTTGGTGACGAGACACGTCGCGGTTATGAATGATGTATGAAGCATATACCGCAAAAAGACCCGAATGGAATGGTCTATCCTTCAGTTTCTTCCGTTCCAGAATGAGTCTATCTAATTCTCTCATTTTTGCACCCTCTCTCGCCTTACATACATTCGAATGATTTTCCGACGGATCTTTTTGATCCACTATATATTACTATCTGAATGGAATGCTCTAAAGGCCTCCGAGCACACCGTGAACAAGTGGGCGCGGGTTATCTGGCACCTGTCCCGGGCACGACGGAGGGAGCACCACGGTAGGTCATTCTAGGAGAAGTCCGCGAAGAATCAAGCATTATGTTAAACATGCATGTCTCTGCTAAGTAAACGTATTGGTATAGGCCTCAGTTTGTTAGTAGCAACACACAGACTGCACAAGGATAAATCGAAAATTTCCGAAAGACTGTCCCCCCTTGAGGTGCCCTGTTCTACCTCGAGCGCCTGCTCGCACCCGTTATACACGTACCCGTAGACGACCACATCCAGATCAAGCAGTTATTCATTTATTTATCTAATTACTTATGTAGTTATTTATTTATCGTTTATGTAGAATGCGGGGCTAGATCTACTTCTCACTTGCTAATCTATGTGTGCCTGTCTCTTCCCCGTTTATCCTGCGCCTTCAGTACTATCGCCACTCACTTGCGCATGCCAAGTTTCTAGGACTTTGTACGGAGTTATCGCGAGAAACGCGAGAAGTATGCGAAATTAATATTTTCTTCAGCATAGTCGCCGCCCTCCATCCGTGCTCCCACAATTCCTCCGAGAAGGCCGCGGTTCACAAGAAAATCGTCAAGTCTACTCTCGCGTATAGCGAGGAGGTAAGGTAAACACGTGCAAATTGTCTGGAAAACTTAACAAACATACTTGCAAAAATATTTCAGTAGCTAATAGCAATCCCGAATGGAATGCTCCGCATTACAGTACATCGATCGGGCGTCGATCAATGGAGACTTCATCTTCAACCTGTACATGCTCATAGTCGACAGAGGCAACTTCGAGGAGCTCTTTCACAAGATGTACATATGTCTAGATATAGCTTTTAAGATTTCACAATTAAAAGAAAAGAATCCAACCCTAATTTTTATATATAGATGGGTGTATCTGTGTTTCACCACTTCCATACATCGACTCGCAAATACGCGCTTCACTTGTATCAATAACTCGCTTATTATGTGCTATTCTAAAGTTTAGAAAAGAAACGAATTCCTAAAATTATTTAGAAATACAAAAGAATTCGATAAATTGCAAATGTTTTGAAATTTCAGGGCCTCCTCTTCCGGTATAATGACGGCAGATCAGCTACTCGAATTTCTGATTGAGAAGCAGCACGACTGCCGCCTGAACGATGTAGGGAAGTTTGCATAATTCTTTTAGAATCAAAATCAAAATTGTTTAATATTTATATATTTTAAATAAAAAATAAATTTTAAAAAATGCAGCAACTCTACCCGCCGCCCACGGCGCTGTCCGTAGCGAAGATTATTGTGAAGTACGCCGGGTCAGGCTCTCGAGGTAAGCACTTATGTTATTGACGAAGAAGTTTCATCGTTAAACCCATTCCTGTCTTGACTCTCTTCATGGCTCTTAGTTCTCTCGCAGAAAATCAGAATGAAACAACTCACGGAATATTTCCTTCACTGAATTTTTAGCTGCGAATATTGTGTGTATAGTGTGATGGAATTGTGGATAAATATTATACTTATTCCTTATTTACCTTTGTTCCATTCAGGCCTACGGTATCGCGAGTTTGCTCGATTCATGCTGTCGGATGAGATGGCAGATCTGGATCAGGAAAGGTAGCGAGATAGTACAATTTCTTTGTTTAAATTAAAATTAAAAATTTATATTCAGATTCACGCGAAATGACGACACGCTCCACGAGCCCCTCGCGCACTACTACATCAACTCGTCGCACAACACTTACTGTACCGGTACCGTACCGCCTACCGTAATTTGGCATTCCGATAGGGACCATATTTATAGCTATTCAGATAAATTATCGCATTTGAGAAAAAAATCGCCCAGGTGCCCAGGCCAACACGATGACGTACCTGATGAACATCTCGCACGACCGCAATATCGTCGAGGCGGAGATGTACCGGCAGGTTGGAAGATCAAAGATCAACTATCAAAGATTAACTTTCAAATACCAAAATTCAAAGATCAAAGATCAGGTTTTGCTGGGCGGCTGTCGTTGCATCGAATTGGACTGCTGGGACGGGCCGGACGAATCCCCGGTCGTGACTCATGGTCCGATTGAGGTGACCAAGATGCCCACGATTCCACTGCAGGTGGGAGAAAATTACTTTATTTTTTTAAAATTATAGCAGAATAGTTGTTATTCAAACCTGTAAACTATATACACTGCTATACACTATATACGTTACCACTACGAAAAAGCGTCCTTTATTCTAAAATGTATGTATCTGTAAAGTGTAAAAATAATTTACGAATTAATCCCTATTCAGGAGGTATGTGACGCGATCATGGAATCAGCCTTCAAGACCTCCGATCTCCCGGTCATACTGTCGATCGAGAACCACTGCTCCATTGCCCAGCAGAAGGTCATCGCTCGGCAGTTCAGGTTAGAGGGCGAAGATCAAAGATCAAAGATCAAAAATCAAAGTTAAAAGATCAACAGCTATCTGCAGGGAGACCTTCGGCGATCACTTACTGTCCGAGCCTCTGCCCGAACATCCTGTAAGCTGAAATGAATCTCAGAAAGGGCAGAATGAAATAAAAGATCAACAACTATCTGCAGGGAGAAATAAAATTACTTATATTATTGGAGGAAAACGAACGTTGAGAGAGCTGCACAGTTCTTTCCGCTAACCACCGTAAAACTTCAGCCGGAACCGTCTTTTAGCCTAAGCTGGCACTTTGCCAAGAGAGTTTCACTGTATTTAGCGGAGTGCGCTGCAAAGATTTCTCAACGTTCCTTTTCCTCCAATAATATTTGCAGTTAGAGGAAAACGTGCTGCTCCCCTCACCAATGAAGCTACGCGGAAAGATCCTGGTCAAGGTACGAATGAGTTGATCTTTGTTCTCTGTGATCTTTGATCTTTGGTCGTTCTTCGCAGGCGAAGAAGTGTCGGTCACAAACTTCTCGGCAACGGCTCAAGCAGATGGGCTCTCTGGTCAGCCAGGACAGCGTTACATCGAATTTTACGAGTACGAAAATCATTGTAAAGTATAAGGAAGCGGAAAACGGGAAAAATTGTCGCATTTCCAGTAAGCAACGAGGCCGACGAGAAGGCCCTAGCGCACTTTCTGAGCAACCGGCGTAAGCGCCGCCAGGGACTGAGTGAGTGATCTTCCTCGAACTTTGGACTTTGATCTTTGATCTTTGATCTTTCCAGCCGACGAGGACGTGCTGCAAATGTGCGACGAGGCGCCGGAGGAGAAGCGGATCAGCCACTCGCTCATCTCTACCGTCTCGCTGCAGGTTTGATCTTTGATTTTTATTTTTGGTCTTTGATCTATGTTTATAATCTTTGATCTTCAAGACTACTCGGCTCATGATGACACCAGCCTCCCGTGTTTCAAGTGTCGATGATCCGAGTCAAGATGTAAGCCTGTTCAACCGTGACTTTATTTTAGCATTCCTCTAGATGATGGTTTTTCATAGGTGAGATTTTCTTGTCTTCCTTTCGTAATACTCACATTACAGATTCAGCGCCGCTTGTCCGACATCACTAGTCGCCAGCTGAAGGAGCAGGTTCAGCTAAATGCATATTTCTAAAATTATTTATATTTTAGAAATAAGTATTATAATTTTTACATGAATTTTTCAGGTCAAGCCCGAAAGCGAGGCTGAGAAGGTGGCTCAGGAGCTGTCGGATTTGGTCAATTACATACAGCCAGAAAGTAGCTCGCACATGAAGATTGACGACTCGGATAGTAAGGCGTGAATATTTTTAAATTTTCACAGTTGTGCCTTTATTTTTTTCCGCATTTGCGAGTTCGTGTCTTAATTTGGAATTTTAATAAAAAAGAAAAGGAAAAAAGGAAAATGAAAATTGTTTTCTTTTGTTTTCCAGAGCCCCGCGCGTACTTCATCATGCACTCGTTCAACGAGGACGGCATGTCGAAGGCTGTACGGGTAAGCCGATTGTAGTTTGGTCGTTGGCCTTTATAGTTTGATCTTTGATCTCTCCAAGTACGGTAATCTGCTACACCTGCGCTATCTAATTCATTCGTCTGCTCTTCTCTTTCTTCGTGAAATTACAATAAAATTAAAATAATAATAATTATTATGATTATTATTACAGAACAAGGCGGCAGCGGTGGTGCGGCACAATACCCGCCAACTGAGTAGGGTGTACCCCGCGGGCATCCGCATCGCCTCCTCCAACTACCTGCAACTTGTACGATCTTGCTTGAAATTTGCATAAATTAGAAATAATTAATAAACAATAACATAAGAAAATAAAAGAAATTTCGCAGTTCTGCTGGATGGCCGGCGTGCAGATGACGGCACTCAACTTTCAGGTTGGTGATTTTCCAGTAATTATAATATTTGCGTTTTTGAAAATCTAATGTAAATGAATTGCAATACATTTATCTTTCACAACCTGCAAATCGACTTTTGGACACTGGAGAAAGAGAAATGCAGTTCTTATCTTTTCCTCCCTTTCTCCACATTTCCCTGCAGACCAACGGCCTACCAATGTCCATCAATCAAGCGCTGTTTGCGGACGGAAACCATTGTGGGTGAGCAGCTTTTACGCATGAATAGTGATCCCTGGTATACTACTTATTGGCGGTCCTCGTATTCAAATTTTCGTTCCGCGCATTCTTGATTGGACTTGTCTTAATTAGCATAAGTGCAGAGCCAAAAGCCTAAGCAAATAACCAACGGAAGACAGAATCATTATTTACCGTCGGAGCGCAAATTTGAATAGATAGCTAAGCTTCCTACAATTAGAAGGAGTTCAAAGGCAAATAGAATAACTAACAAACGGGTAATTGCAGTCAGTTTGGAAGGTGAATGTAAATTTCTCTTTATGAATAGGTATGTTCTCAAGCCCCAGTGCATGCGGGATATTAGCCTGGGGTACAATCCG
>LS892926.1:116036-141040 GCA_900490955.1 Micoletzkya japonica | reverse complement strand
TCGCCCCGCGTGTTGAATATGCAGTTGGCGGACTTTCCGTACCTGAGAAGTTACTTTCTATAATTTTCTGGCGTCCCGAAATGCAGAACTGCGCTTCGCGCAAGCCAATAACTGGGCAACCCACGCGTTGGTCCGAATAACCTCCTTCGAAGCGAGAAGGCCGCTTGTCGCATTGGCCATCGTCACGAAGGCCTGCCATTATCTTCTTTCGCTTTGAAATTCTTTATAAATAAATATATACCTCCAGTTTTATAAAACCTAAACATCTACCTTGTACTGGCCGTTGCACGGCTCCACCTCAAAGTTGACCTCGTACGTTGAAAGGGCGAAGTCGATTTGTACGACGTGTAACACCTACAGAAATTTGACTATGATTATTTACAATTTTAAACCTTGCGTCACGATAAAATAGCTTTTTCTCTACATCTTATTTGCTGAAGTTGTCACAATTGTGCACTAAAATCTTCAAAAATGTTATTTTTTCTTCGCTGCTATGAACTTACATTAATAAACTCGTAGAAGTCGCACTGATCGTCAACGCCTTCCTCAACTAGCCGAGCATTGAGTAGACTTGTGGCAAGCTGTCCCAGTAACGTCCGATTCTGAGGGTCCCTTCAATGATCAGAGATCAAAAATCAAAGGTCAAACTGCAAACTCGACGACACGCGTGCCCCATTCGCAGGGACAGAACTGCATCGGTATGGGAAGAGTGCGGCAGGATCTCTCTGATTTAGGAAGAGGCCGTAGCAGAGAGTTTCCTCGCAAGCCCTCGAGATGTGTGCCACCACTTGAGATAAATGCATCCTGTATTGTAGTTTGATCTTTGAACTTATTAATTGATCTTTGGTCTTTCCGCACCTTTGCGATGTCCATCATCGTGGCGTAGACGTCAAAGTGGGTCAGAAGCGCGTCTGCGTTGGCTGTGAGAATGGGATTGAGCCGGGAACTGAAATAAAGCAATAAAAAGAAACAAGCATTTTATTTTTTATGTATTTGTCATCATGCTTACACATGAAAAAACTTATGAAACAGTGGAACATTAATGAACATAAATTTCCTTCCGTATTAGTTGAAACGGTAGAGAAACCTTCAGAAAGAAAAAATAAGAAGAAGTTTTAGAATAGTTACCGTAGTTTCCGGGGAACCGACACGAACAGCATGGGATTGTTCTTCTCCCGCTCCTCTTGTTGCTTGAGCGGAAGTTGCTCCTAAGCTTTCAATCTGGTAGAACAGAGAATTAACAAAGTTAGACGGAGGATTTATGAACGTGTCAGCAAACTGCAGTCATTGTATGCGTCGCTTCACAGTTCTTCCCTGTCTCACAATCAGATCATGAAACGTTCACCATAATGAGCATGTTTTGAGAAAAAGTTCCGTCCGTCGTCTCATTCCCAGTTTTGACGAGACACAGTGTTCTAAATGTTAAGCGAACGAGCCAAAATGCTTAGGATACGGTGTTTTCCGTGCGAGAGTTCCTACCGAAATCAGGGTTATTTTTCGGCGTCTCGTTCGCTTAACATTTTCACTGTTGTCAGAACACTGTGGAGAGAGCGAAGCGGTATGAAGAGAGTCCAGCAAAGTAGGCATTAGTTTACTGACGGAACTTTTTTTTGTCAATAATAGAACTGACCTGAGTGCGGTTTTCGCTCAGCCGAAAGCCGTGGTCGGATATGAAGAACAGGTATGAGCTATTAATCTGAGGTAATCTCTATTTTTCTCGAAAACCATATTTTCTTGATTTTCTTTCATTGACCGTATCTAAATAACAGCCAAACATCCTATCTACTCACTTCAGCTCTATTCTTCTGGAAGAACTCCAGAAAGACGTCGTCGAAGAAGAAGGCTTTATCGGCCACGTCGTGGCCCTGTTCGTTCAGAAGGACCAGAGAGAACTTCGGATAACCTATGATATGAAAGAAGACTGACATATGGTTGAGGAAAATGTTCCGCCCGTCATCTCATTCCTATTTTTGACGAGCGAGCGAAGTGGTACGAACAGAGTTCGGGATGTCGTCAAAAAGTAATACTTCCTCTATCTAGACTGACGATGAGAAAAGCTATCTCTTTCCTTTTCCGGAATTATTCTGAAACTGACTATGCAATACCAGAGCTAATATTAGATAGCTTAGGTATTCAATGCTTCTCAATGTGCCTTTGTACGCAGTCAGGAACTGGTCCAGATAGCTCAGAAGCGGGCGTGTGAATTCGTGACAGCGAAAGACGCCCAGCAAATGCCTCACGATCGCTCCCGAATTGTGCCACATGTTACGGGTGTACGGCCTGAAACAGCCTGACTATCTATATACAGGCACAGCCGTGAAACTAGGCAATGCTTCTTCATGATGACTTTTGTTTGGTGAATCGTAACTCTGTGTATGCAAAACATCAGAGATTGTTATGAGGGGTTTCTCAAAACGTTGGGCGGTTGAATCCATTCTCTGCGAGTATTTTCTTTCCTTACAGAAAGTATCGATCGAAGGTCTTCTTCGCGAATCCCCGACAGTCTGGCCACGTGAACATGCCGCCCTCTTCATAATCGTCCATCTGCGCTACCACGTAGCCCGCCTGACAATGAGCATCAACATTGACCGCGACGCGTCCGCCAAAGCGTCGCGGTCACGAACTTTCTTGAACTCCGTTCCTATAAAGCCAGAGTCATCGAGACTGCTGTAACAGGCACGATTATAGTCCCAGTCTCGATCAGTTCCTTGAGAAGACCCGTAGAAGGACCCATGCCGCTCTATCGGAGTTAGCAGTTTGCCTTAATCAAGGTTGACCGCAACGCGTCAGCAGCGCGTCGCGTCACCTTACCGAAGTAGAGAGCCATGCTGTTGGGGAAGCTATTTTCTCCTACGCGATTTAGGTGGCTCATTAGAACCGCACCAAGCTCACTTCTCAAATAGGCAACAGTCTTCGGAAAGACTCTGCAACACTAGTTTGGCCGATCTAAGGAAAATATTTTTATTTACGGTTTTGTTGTTATTCTAAAGGATAACACGCACCGCAGTGCTTCTTCCGAAGAGATCGAATCAACGAAGAAGTACAGGACAGAGGGAGGATCGGAATCAGCTGCCTCCCGAGGATCCGGAGGATCACTGAATGAAAAAAAAAACAATATTATTAGATATACATTCGTTAATTGAAAAGGTAAATGATTTCTGCCTACAATATTCGAAAGTGTACGTCATCCTCGACTAGTGTAGAGTGGTTGGCAGTGACTTTCCGGAAGCACCGAATATGGACGAAGTCGGCATACAACTCTGAAGCATAAATTTATTTTTATTATTTATCTATGCCCGCTGACGCATTGATAAATATTTATTTGTGGTGAAAGAATCTCTTGTGTAAGAATAGCCGATCATTCAAATGCAAATTTGCGTTGATCCTGGTGATTGCGAAAGTGATCCTAGATAGTAACGGTTATTATTGACGAGAAACGGTAAACTTATAATTGGCGTTAGTGTGATGATAAAGAAAATCTTATTCCTACTTATAATTATTCGTATAAGCTCATTTCTACTTCGTCTGTACTCTCTTCACGCTGCTTCGCTCGCTCGTCAGAAGTAGGAATAAGGCAACTGACGGAACACTTTCCTCAACCATACCTTCAGATGCGCGGAAGTCAATCTTCATCCAGGGCCCGTCGATGACGACCAAATCGGGGTCAGCCGTTAGCGTTCTTCAACTACCGTTAAGCTAGTAAATTTGCGCCCAAATTTCAAACTTTCCCCACTTTCTTCCACTTTTGGCATAAGTCGGCTCAAAATGATCCTACAGATTTCTAGTTGGCCGCATTCGAATCCTCACAATGAGGTCTATCTCTGTATCAAGTTTGACCGAAAACGGATCACGTTGAAGGATTCTATGGAGCGAAATAAGAGAGCGGATACAACATTTGGGAGAGAGGTAGAAATGGGCTCGTTTTTGACCTTCAATGTTATCCGATCTTTATCAAATTTTTCACACAGATAGATCTTGCCATGAGGAATCGAATGGAACCAACTAGAAATCTCTACGACCAATTTGAACCGAGTTATGTCAAAAGTGGGGAAAGTTTCAAACTTGGGCGCACATTTACTAGCTTGACTGTAGTCACGTTAGATGACGAGGGGGAAACAATGAGCGTTGATAGATACGGTAGGGGACAATGTTCCGTCAGTCGTCTCATTTCTATTTCCGAAGCGACAGTGAAGCGGTATAAAGTGCAGGCAAATATTCGGAATGAATTCACTGGCGGAACGTTTTTCGTCAAAGATAATAATGGGCGCACCGTGCTTCGCAGTGAACCTCGTTCACCCCGGGAACCGACTGGTTCATCCACAGACTTCCATTAGTCCCCAATACGGTGAAGCCCGGTCGTCTAGGGCAGTTCCTTCAAATATTTAATAGCTGCCTTGTCATTGTAAGAATCCCTCTTCGTATCTCATTAGAAACTAAACGACGAAAGTTCGTAACGCAGCACAGAAAATAGGAAGAGGAAGTGCGAGACGGAATTCCCCTATGCTGTAGACGAAGAAGTTCCGTCAGCAAACTCATTCCTACTTTCTCTAAACTCTCTTCATACCGTTCCACTCTCGTAGGAATGAGACGACTGACGGAACGTTTTCCTCAACCATACTTGTACGGGTCGAAGCTCGGATCGGAGACGTCTCTCCAGACTTCGGACCAGCCATCGGGCGACTGTGACGGTAGCTTGCACGACAGCGCTTTGTTGCCTCAATATTGGTTATCTTTGATTTTCCATGTTGTTGAGGAGATTGTTCAATCATTTGTCTCATTACTACCTCCGGCGAGAGAGCAATGAAGAGAGTCCAGACAAAGAAAGTAGGAATGAGATTAATGTCGGAACGTTTTCGCCAATAGTACTTCCTGTAGTGTGAAAGCGAAGGTCGAGCTGGATGGGAAACCAGGGGAGCAGAACGACCGCAGAAGCAACGAGTGAGAGGATGTAGAGAATGTGGGCGATGTACAGGTTGAATCTGAATCGAATATTTTGAGGCTTATCTCTTGAGAGGTGATGGGCCGTTTTGGAAGGTGCGTTTTGGAAGTGCCCCTTTTTGGAAGCAAACAAGAATGACTACAAAATGAGAGTTTATTATTTTTATAATGCAAGATCAATTACATTCTGTACTAAGGTTTTGGAGAAAAGGAATGCAATTGATCTTGCATTTTTAAAATAACAAAATCTCATTTTTAGCCAATTCACGTTTACTTCCACAACGGGCACTTCCAAAACGCACCTTCCAAAGCGACCCATAACCTCTCGAGAAGATAGGGCAAACCTCATATTTCATTGAATCCGGAGGAGTGTCGAGACTATCCCATATATCCGTGGCTTGGAGCAATAGTGATTGCCGAAAATCGCCCACAGCGGGAGTGCAAACGTATTACATTTCGCGGTGCATCTCTGTTGCTATCATATTGCTCGCTCAGTAGCTCTTGAGCGAGAAATATAGTAAAATGAATTCCTGAACTTCCCTCGAAGATGCTAAAAGTGCGGAGTGGCAGAAAGTGCGCTTTTGCTCATTCACACATCATGCCGTGTTTATCGCGTCCGCACTTAATTGTCCTGCATTCTCGCTAGACTAGACGAGTGCCCCGTTATGTATACGGATGAACGATGACGGCGAGGGGAGTAATAAGAAGAGAACGTGCATAGGGCAAGGAGGAGCTGGGGCATGCCCTGAGGGTTGCGAAGGAAGCGCAAGTTCGGGATGTGCTGTCATGAATAATATAGGGAGCACTTGCAAAGCGGAACAGCCAGAATCATAGCTAATATATACATAGTACGATGAAATTGGCTGAGAAAAAGTTCCGTCAGTAGTCTCATTCCAATTTTGTCTACACTCTCATCATCCAGCTCCGCTGTCTCGGCGGAAATAGGAATGAGACAATGGATGGAACATTTTTCTCAACTCCCTATGCATGGTTTGACGAAAGCTTTAGTTGTTTGTTTTAGACATTCAGAGCGAAGTCTGGCTGTATTGCCGAGAAGTTCCGCGTGCGCGGCATTCATACAATAAGTCCAAGTCGTGAACATTCCCACGGAGATGTCAACGAGCGACTCATTGGTCATTCGCGTACTGAAACTTCTTCCGAACTCACGAAACTATACTTTTGTTTGTCTTCCCTTGAGCAATCGAGCTCTCGACCTTTTGCAATATGTAGCTGATGCTATATAGTTCTTCAAGATGAAGAACTCGGCTCATAAAATGTACTCGATGAATGATGTTTGATGCGGTTTTCAATGTTTGGAATGAACTTGCAGGCATAGATGAGCTAATGACCATAAGGCGTCAGATAATGATCGTACGATGTATGAAACTATAAAGTTGGTGGTATTTACAATCTTTAGGATATGAAAAAATTCATTTGTACTTCCGCAAAAGTACAAATTCATTTGTACTTTTTCATTTGTGCTTTTTATTAATTGTCCAAACCACGAAAGTAGTGTAAGAAACCTTTAAAAAAATTAAAAAAAACCTAAAAAGTAAAGAAAGAAGTGAAGTATGAAGAATAGCAGAAAAAAACTAACGTGTTTGTGCGTTAGTTTTTTCTGACTTATTTTTTTCAAGCACGATCAGCATGATAAGTTATGGTTGAGCAAAATGTTCCGTAAATTTACCCTACTCTGACTTTTGACGAGGAAGCGAAGCCGTATGAAGAGTATGCAGACGAAGCAGGAATAATATTTTCATTCTACCATATCGATTTGTACATTCCTCATAAGCCTTGAGTGGATTTACTTCAATCTCTCTCTCTTTTCATTCTGCGTACGTTTCTTTGCTGCATGTGGTTGTTCGTCAGTTGCGATCAACTTTTTTTTTAAATTTCTTTTATCCATGTGACATTTTCACGTAACCCAACGCACTCTGATGATGTAAGATTTAATATGTCACATTCATGCTTATTCCAATAATTTTCTCTAGAAATTGTTTTGAAGCGCGCTTTCAGTCTCGGAACTTTTCAATATTTGGACGTGATCAGTCATGACTCATTGCTAACATCTGCCTAATATCTATCTATGCAACCGTTTGGAAAAGTGAGTTCCTGCTCCACAGTATATTGCTAGGATTCTCCTTTTGACTTCTTTTTCTACGCCTATGGTTGAATGTTCATGCTTTGTAGACCTATCCCGGGTTTTATGGTAGTGCGATACATAAGGCACATTGTTCTGACAGCAGTCAAAATGTTAAACGAACGAGATGCCGAAAAATAACCCTGATTTCGCTAGGAACTCTCGCACGGAAAACACCGTATCCTAACCATTTTGGCTCGTTCGCTTAACATTTAGAACACTGTGAAGGGGCGAACTGAAGAACAGTTCACGTGTCCTCACAGCATACATACCATAGCAGCATATTGTATGTGATATCCTCTCTTATAATTGGCTGACTCACCCGACCCGAATGCGCTCGATCGCGCAAGAGAAAGTTCTTATCTTTCTTGAACAAGCATTTTAGCGGATTTGGCTGTATCATTTACATTGCGTTTTTTTAAATTTTTTATGTCAACCGATTAGTCGACTACGTTATAAATTTGTGAACTAAAATTTTAGTGTTATAGAAAATAACTAATGTCTTGTTTTGTTGCATTTTTTTCAGATTTCAGTTTCACATACCAATGTGGTACGGGACTCCAGATCGAACCGGAGCTCAAGCAGTAATAAAGCATACCGAAAGGACCCCACCGTGATGTCCAAATGTAGCATGTGTGCTTTACAAGGAGATTAAGTTGTGAACATAATCGAGCAGTTGTTCGATGAAAAATCCTCTAAAATTCTCTAGCTCTAGATCGGCATTCTGCATTATCTACCCCTCATTCCACATCAAATGCGAGACCGATTCAAGCGGAATTGCTGCTAATGTTGATTGCTCATCGGAAAGTTAATTTCGCACGGAGAGGATGCGTCTGCAAGCTCGAGCATGCAATACGAACGGGAGACGAATATTTCATTCTAGTCTTTGCGCTCCCCATGGCATCTAATGCATATTATAATTGCAATATTCAACGACCGTTTCTTGGTGTTCTAATATAGAATTTCCTCAACACATAGTGATGCTCAAGCAATTGTTGTTGTTCATTTCGCTCGATTTGATGAGAAGGTAAAAATAGCAAGCTTCATCTTCGGCTGAAGCTGCTTCATCTTCGAGCTCCATCTTCTGATCCCCTCCTGAACAACCCCCCCCCTCACCCCCTGTTCCATCATCAAAGCCAATATGAAGACGACGCCCCGCGATCATCAATTCATGTCGAGATGGCCCACATGAATAACGGAGAAGAGGAATGGAATGGAAGAACGAGGACGAGGGAATGGAGATGGGACGGCAGTTGATTGAACAGCTCATGGAGGAAATTGGTCGCCACCCCGCTAGATTTACGGCCAGCCATTAATCTGAGGGCATACTGTACTTATTAAAATCTCAGGGCATTCTGTACTTATTACAAGATTCTGTCGTGTGTGCGCATATACAAAGAACACCGTATTTTCTTGGCATATCCAACTGAATCGGCTTTACAAGAAAGCTCATTGTCCGCTTTCTAATCATTCGCATTTTTCGCTTCTCATTATCTCTCCGGAAATTAACCGAACAAAGGGTGCTTCCTTGTACGTTTATGGCATACCGAATATGTGAGTTTCTCGTCAGAGCTTAGCTGCGTTCTTTGTCTTTTCAGACTTCCCTTGCATAATATTCAGTTCTCTCCTGTTTCGTCTGAATTCTTCAGACAAATGTTTATCATTTCATCTCTCCTAGTATTCGAAATGATCCATCTTTTGTTCCACTACGGATGAGATCATGCTGACAGTCGTTCTCCCCTTGAAGACTTCCCGCTTCTGTCCGTGTTCGCGTCTAATTCCGCTAGTTAGTGTCGAGTGTCTTTCAAGATGTGTGTGTGTGTGTGTGTGTGCGTGTACAGTCAACAACTTGACTATCTCCGGAAGGGAAGCGAATACAGAGAAAAGAAGGAGCTACTGTGTGTGAAAATGCACGAGAAATTGGCGTGATTACGCCTGTGGGAATTAAGCGGAAAACAGGAGAGCCGACTGTTTCTTAGAGGAGATTTCAAATTCGTTCTTGATTTAACTCTTTATTTTTTTATTCTACTTTATTATCCGCGCGATTAGTAATCCTGCAAAACAGATCAGCTTCCCAATTTCGGATTCAGAATGTCTAGAAGAAGGAGAGTTACGGCGATAACTCCATCATAAATCAAAAAGAACCAGCTTGTCAATCGAGACAGATCTTCGCTACAGCAGATAACCGTCTGTTCGCGATGAATAGCGAAATATTCAGCCATAGATAATGTGCTTCTAATAGAATGGGGGCTCCGCGCCGAAAGAACATCCTTTTATTATGCACGAGCATTAAGCAAAATGCCAATTTTATAAAAAACAGGTGGCCTGGATGTATTCGCTCTGTATTTCACAGTGGGTCTTCAGCTCGAAATTAGGCATCCCTCGATATGCAACATCGTTTTGTCACTCGACAAATCCATCACATCAGTGACTCACCATTGCCTTCATCAAAAGATGAAAAACGACAAGCGAGGAAAGCGAGGGAATTGGCCGCATCGCTCTTTCGCTTCTTATATTCTTCCTATACGTCTTCTTCACCTTGCTTTTCGCTTCTTCCATTCTTCGTGTGTCCATATCCTCAAAGGCTTCTGGGTCACCCTTAAAAGCCTCCCCCCGCATCGTTTGGTTCTCCATGCAAATCCCTTAACTGCCGTCCGTGGTTGGGAGGTTGCACTCTTGCTGTTCTTGTAGAGATGTGCAGGGATGTGCAGGCTGGTCAGTGCAACGACCATGTTTCATGCATCATTCTTAACCGCGACACGTCTTGTCGCCAAAAGAAGTGAAACATATTGGCTAAAAAGACCGGTCTGCACAACTTTATTTTCCTTCTGAACCGGCATAATTTTTCGTCTAAAATGTATAGAAACTAGAAATAAGTTTTAGCTTTACGCCACTTTTGTACAATCTCTTATATTCCACGTGATCATCGCATATTGACAAATCCCCGTGGTCAGGATTACATTCTAGTGGCGGCGTGCTTCGCTTTCTGTCTAATGATGCGGCGGCGTATCGAGTGTCACTCATGCGGCCTCTGCACATTATTCAGCAATGCATGCTCGGGCCTACGTGAGCTCGCACAAAGCCTCCGGTAGAACATTCACAGTTAAGCATCCATACAAATATCACGTTGGCAGATTTATTGTTCAAAGTGGAATGGAGCCTTTGGAACGTAACTATTACAGGTTCCACGGGTGTTGTCCACGAAAACGGAACGCTTTAATACTTTTGATTGAAATTACAAACTATTCCCGCTGATTACGCTGTCCAGTTGACTCCTTACGTGTTACCATGGCAGAAATTAATAGAATCGCAAGAAAATTGGAGCCGGAGAGGTAGATCAGCGCGCGTATTTGCATAGACAGTTCGCAATCGTTTGCGTACTTTTTGTCAACTTTCGTGGAACTTGTCATAATGAGCAGTGTGAATCACTCGCGCTTCTGCCACTATTGAACGGCTTTTGCTTCTCTGATTCATAATCAATCACACGGTTATATTGTATGATAGCACTTCACGGAAATGCCTTTTGCTTCTCATAATAAGTAATGCTTTGCTTCGTTCAGTGGCAGCCATTTTGTGTTAGAAAAGGGCTTACCCTTTTCATTGTTCACTTTAACGCGATAACGTAAAAAAACTGGCCAAAAATTTCAATGCCGCAGATGCATAACACAAAAATTTGTTTCATATACTTACTGTCTATAAACAGGAAAGCGGTCTGGCGCCTCTCGTTTCACTCTATTATCCCATTCTGTCCCCCCCCCTTCGAGCACATTCTAATCCCTCACTGTTTCGCGCTGGCTAAGGCAGGACAAGGAGAGAAGAAGGGGGAGGGGGAGGGGGAGGGGGAGGAGAGATGAAGTAATTTCGGGGGATGCCCGGTCTCTCTTGCTCTCTCACTACAGCCCCTCTTGCGGTACTTCGGGTACCGTTATTGCCCGTTCCCCTTAATCGTTTCGTGTCGTTAATCGTTATCCTTAAGCTTTCCTTAATCAATTCGTGCCCTTTAGCTGAACTGTCAACCTCATGCTGCTCTGAACGCTTTGCTGTATGTTAGGGTTGGGAATGCGAACTAGGTAACGAATGTGGACGATCACCTTTTGTAGACGTTTCTGCCCGCTCGGCCGAAAACGTCTACAGAATAATGAACGCTCATATTCCAGAATAGTCCACACTTCCAATCCTACTGTGTGTCTTATGCCCTCATGTGTAGTCCCATGATTTTGTTAATTTTACCATATCCAACACGAAAAAGAAAGGGAACATGTTGTATTCGTGACAACTGTTTTCCGCAAAGTGACACGGCCGCATCGCCAGCTCTTCCCCCCCCCCTCCCCCTCCTCTCGTCGTCTAGTATTTCGTTCTGTCAGCAACACTTCACTCACTCGTTCTCTTGGGTTTGCCCGCCATGCGACTTTTGAGCGAGAGCAGTCCGATCACTCGGAAGGGTGGTCGTAGTTTCCCGTTGATTTGAGCCTCTCTGGGGCAATCTCATTCTAAATTATCTGAATTGTCCGCTACTAAGAGCCTCACTGAACCCCTGCTATATATCTTCTCAGCTTCCGAATTCCCAACGGGCTGTTTACAACTCACCATTCTTAAGGAAGACTACACTCAGCGAAAATTCCCTAGCACACGCACCACCGTGAAATTACCCTAGCCAGCTAGTGTATCTGAAATACATAAGAAGATGTCGCCTGTCTTCTTTGTATTCTTGTAGGAAGGGTAGGACTAGGGGATATCTACTTTACCTTGGAGCGGGAGGCTCGGGTGTTAGTGAGCGACTTGAATGGATAACACATCGATAGAGAGGGTCTGTTTACTAGAACCTTGCACACTAGTAAGTGCAACTCATTTTCTCCTATTACAGTATCATTCCCTAAAAAAGTAGGGGGCGAGAATTTTAGGGAATTTTCACGTTCGTTAGGGTATTGTCGCTAAGTGTACTTGATTCTTCGAACACTCATCCTCTCCCTTTTTTCTACCTACTCGTCTTCTCCACTTTCCGCTTCTTTATCCTCCCCGTTCGCCAATCGCATTCATCGCCTTCTATAGAAGCGCAGCGCGTAAGCGAGACTACGGCAAAGTTCTTCTTCAGAAAGGGTTGGGGGAGAGACGTAAATGTCATTTGCTCACTCCATGGATCAGGAGAACAGCGAAGTTGACGGGACCTTTGAGCGATCAGAAGGGTTCCCTTCAACGAACACGCGTAGAAATTGCATAAAGCAAGAAAATATTAGTGAGAATCATGCTACCTACTCGCAGTCCCGAGTGATAGCAAAGTTTTATAGTTTTACCGCACGCGTCACGTGTGTCCATAGCGCATTGTAGTAGTCTACTGCGCTGCAAAACACCGGTTGTTCTCTTAAAATGAGGATAGGAAGTCCTGCAGGGGGGTGCTCTCTGAAAGCGGAACGCAATTTTGAAGTGCTAGCGTTTCTGGGAAGTGTTCAAGAATAAAGTTTGTACTGGAAGATATGAGTATTCGCCGTTATTATATCTCCTAGGAATTTTCGATTCATACGTTGCTAGCAAGTAGTATGAGCCTTTATATGTGGAGGGACTCCGACTATCTCTAGCTGACACCCAACTTGCGATTCTCGAGAGACATCGTATCTGGCTGAAGTATCTCGAACCCGACCTTTGGCCTCGCTCAATCCCTCTTCTATATATCTGACTATGTTTCGTGCTGACGTAATTACGCAGTCCCTCACGATCCTCTTCACGTTGCAGT
Organism: Micoletzkya japonica; assembly: GCA_900490955.1. NCBI lineage: Eukaryota > Metazoa > Nematoda > Chromadorea > Rhabditida > Diplogasteridae > Micoletzkya > Micoletzkya japonica. The sequence continues at coordinate 128,234 of LS892926.1, read as the reverse complement.
ATCAGAATAGAACGTTTTACAGCCGAAGACTCCTTCCGCGATTGAAAACAATAGCTAAATTTTAAAAAAGATTAAAAATGTAAAAGAAAAAAAAAACAAAGGTTAAGTTTTTTTCCGAGATCACAGGCGAATGAATACTAGCTTGAGCTGCTTTACCTTGCACGACATCGTCATGTCAATCACCACTCTGGCATGTCATGAAGTACCTATGTATCCATGTGAGATGCTCGTAATTCCCGTTCCCTTTCACGTGGTCCTCAAGTATACATATTTCTGTCCTGCGGAAACGGTAGCCGTTATGAATAGACGTTCCGAAGACGCTGCTCTTACAATTAGAATGATTTCATTTATTGTTCCGGGGCTATATCGATACTTTTCCGAGGTCGTATTTCGTCGCTTTTTGCTTGTCATACAATGGCCAATTCTGCTTTCCAGCACAAATAGACCTCCTCCATCCGTATATAATACCAACATTCTCTACTCGTTACCGCTTTTACTGCCGGCCGTGTGGTGGATGTATGTGCTCGCTCGGAAAACGGCTCATTGTAATGGCCTTCCCCGAGACAAATTCCCACTATTTCGGCATTTTGTACGACCAACGACCGTCTTTCGCGCTACATTTATAGTTCATTCGCTGATATCGCTGAGGAATATAGTGTTATACAGAGGGATAACGTCATAAAGTGGCTAATAGTTCCTGTAATTTTCTATACTGCACGCGAGTATCTGCAAGGCTTCGTGGTTGGCTGTTCGCATTAGCAATATTCCTTCGTTTCCGCAAACTGTGCGCCTTCCTTATATTCCTATTCTCTTCGAAGAATGGCACTCATCACCGTTCCTGCTTGTTGCATCCCTCCTTCCACTCCATTGGCATTAACCAAGCATAAGGCGCACCACGCGAGTTTCGTAGGCAGAATACAATTAGGAGGAAAAGGCAGAGGCGTCATAGTGGCATAGGCGGAGGGAACAGCCGCAATTTGCCTGGGAATATGATCTTCACTCTGTGATTCGTTCGTACCCTGACTCCCGCTGCAAGAGCCCATATTGTTTTTAAACTTCATTTTGCTTCTAATATCTATGGTTGCGTGTGTGCAGGTGCCCCTATTCGGCTACGTCAAGCGAGAAGTGTGATATAGAAAAAAGTTGCAATTAGTGGGGTTCTAAAGAGGTTCATAGCAAAACACCTTGGACAACCTCTCCTCTCACAGCGAAGGCTCGCATAACCTTTTCTATTTGTGCAAAATAGCCGAAATTACGAAGGCGCTGTAATGTGACAATGACAGGATTCAGAGGGTTTTCCACTATTATTTTATGTTTTTCAAGATCACTATAGATGCTACTTCATTTCATGAGATTTTTTTTTAAAACTCTTGTCTTTCCATCTTTTCCTATGTTTTTTTCTCATTCTTTCCATCGCGTGACAAACTTCATTCCTCCATATCTCCTTCTGGTTATTGCAGAAGCTCTTCTCATTGAGGGAACATGCTTGTTTCTCTTGCTCATTTCATTCTCTCCTCTCTGGATCTCGATGGAGATACATCATTTTCGTGGGTCGCAATGACTACTGGCTGGCAAATGAAATAGAGGTCATATCTATCTATGAAGATTCCTACCGTGTCTTTAATCTTTTTAGTGAATATTTTGAACAAATCGTCGAATCGGGGCAATAGTAATGTGGGGCTATGGTACTTCTGCAATTGTCCTCTGCAATTCAAAATGCGAAGATTCATGAATTGCGCATCGTCGAAAAATATTCGCTCCTGGCACTACAGATACTGCTGTAGAAAAAGTAGATGTTCGAACTCCTTGCCTTAATACATCTTACTCTGAATGAATGGTGTTTTAGTGATCGTGCTTTTCGAGAGATCTATGAACAAATAACACTGCATTGCTCTGATCTTCATAGTAGTTTAGCAAAATGTTGAATAATCATTTCGTGCTACTTAGCCAGCTATTCGTTCTTCAGAGCAGTTCTTGCTACATCGAGTCAGCTGATTCCTTCCAAACAATGAATCGCTACTCGAAGCATTCTGAACGCATGTCACGGCCTTAGCACGAATCTCCACCGAGCCGTGCATAGCCTGCGCATTCCTCCTCATGCCTTCTCCATCTCATACACTCCTACTTGTCATGATTATTGTCGGGCGCTGTCTATGGTGTTCGATCTATTCTCGCCTACAGTCTTTAATAGTGGGGGAAAAGCGAGCAGCGTCAATTTTGCAATTTACTGCTTATCTATGTGATGCCTACAACGTGCTTTGAAGCAATGGTAATCCACCCTAAACAAACTTTGAAATTGAAAACGTGTGAGATCGAAACACCTTTACATTTAGCATATTAGGATATTATACTATGAAGTTAGCGGAACCGGAATCTTTTACTTTTCTGTAATGATCTGTAGAAGTATCTGTATGGTCAACCCTTTTCCTTTATGTGGCCCTAATAATCGCGAGTTTGGCTTGTTCAGGTTATTATTTCATTATTAGCCACAGATGTATGCTGCAACGTTTTCAGCCATAACATCTTGGACCGTGTGGACTGAACTCCGTATTCCCTTAACGGACTTACAAAGACTGAGATTTCGGAAATCTGAAATTTCTGTAGTGCTCGTTAGTGTTCCCACCAGAGCCTCGAGTGGCCTTTTCCTTCGTGGATTTCCTCGTTGTGCCCTGTTGTCTTCCCCTCTTCCGTCTACTCTCGACAAAACCGAATTTACCCCAACGAGAACTGTAATACCTTTACGGCGGGAAGGGAAGGGAAGGGAGAGATGGACGGCCAAAATACGATATAGGCTACGTGCTCGTAGGAGGAACTTGGGGCTTCTGCTCTTATTTTCCTGTATAAGAACATCTTCTTAAGCGAGCTTTAGAAGATGTTCTTAAATTTTTTGTGCAAATAATGTCTATTAACCACTACGCTGATCATTTGGAATTTTATGCTCCACATAAAAAGCCTCCAATGATAAGCTTCATTACCAGCATGAGGGTTCTCTTTTTGAGCCTTTTTAACAAATATTATATGTTTCAGTGTTCATGCTCTGCAGATATGTTCCAGTATTTATAGAAGCATGGAAGATAACCGGGGAAAAGACTCAAAAGCCCTAGAACATCGGCATGAAGCAAAACTGAGTGATGTTATAGGATCTATAAAAGGCAGGTAATGAAGGTAGCCAAGATGTTTCATCTCTAGGTTTACGCTCTAACTGGCTTCATCTAAGGATTCCTAAAAGTGGGTTGTAGTTTGTTACTACTTTAGCAATATAATTCGATCTGTATTTTCCCGTGCTCATAACAAGGAAAAAGCCTTTCCTTCCTGTTCTTAAGAATCTTCAGCTTACAGCCTGCAGTCCATTCTCTTTATGCGGATACCTTCTACGTACCTAGGCTTTTGTCTGATATTCTCGAATGTCACAAGACGGATCTATCGTGGCTTGTCGTCAGTCTGTCGCAAACAGTTGACAATAGTGTTGCAGACTATCCTTATATTTAGCCTCCGCGAATAGGTAAAGAAGATATCGCAGTTTATCGTCAGATCATAGCTTTACTCCTGCTTTTCCCGTAAACTGCACGTTATATTCTTGCACTTCCACTGATTCCGTCATTCAAATGACCTTCGTCATATACTTGTCAAGTATCCTGCTCCATTATCCTTCTCGGAACACTTTCGTCCCCACACCTTCCATCTCTGCATGTAATATCTTCCGGAGCAAAGGCCTTACGAGAGAGCGAGAAAAGGTTCGCATAATGCAGAGAGCAAAGCAAGTGCATGGTTTACGTGGACGCGAAGTGCGGTTTCTCTCTATCTACTCGAAGAGGAGCCTTTATAGGCCGAAAGCAATTTGCCGTATGGCTTGCAAGGAAATTAAAGGCCCCCAACGACCACTTTTTTACACTGTTCTTTTTGACATTATTGGATAGCTCTCAGTGTCTTGAGTTCGGAGTAAAAAGTTGAAACTATGAAACTTCGCCGCTGCTTAGAAAAAGCTGTGCAAAGATTCCTCTCGCTTTCTTCGTCTCTTCATTCCTCTTTTGTCTCTCACAATCAACTAACCGCACGTTAATTGGATGTACCTAGAAATGAATAAGATGGTCAGAGCGTGAATTCAAAACGCAACCAGCCTACGAGCGCGGTTGCGTTTTGAATTACTATCCTGCAATTTAGGCCTTTCAAACAAAGCTATATCTCATCTCAGTTAGCTAATATACGCTATTTTGTGCTTATATATTTTTCGTATATATCCACTTGCTCGATAAGTGCCATTTTAACTTCTCATTTTTTTCGTGTTTTTCTTCTGTATTTCTTGGCCGTCACTAGGTGTAGAGCGCACAATTGCCTCTGTGTTCCATCCCCATTCCTGGTTTGTGTGTTCTCTATTCTGCTGAGCTGTCAGCCGCACACTCTGTAACTCAGAAGGACGAAGCAAGATTCGTGAGAACTCTTTCGGATTGGACTTTCAGTCTTTTTTTCTACAATATTTTCTGCAATATTTTCTACAAGATTTGCTTCCCTTTTTATTTTTTTAGTGTGTAGTATTGTCAAAGCGAAAACAATGCGGACCTTTGGCCCATTCATCTTACTGTATTTATTATTCTCAAGGTAAAGATATTTGTGTGTGATATGTCAAACCATTGCGGAAAAAGATGATTATGTTTTTTTTTCTTTTGTAGCGAACAAGGCGGGCTAAACTGTGTGCATTCTGTAGTACATTATGTGTACCGTCTGCACTTGCTTCTGCAATGTATCGAAGAAAGCTTACCGTACTAAAGTACAATGAGCTCCTGAAATATCCACTAATATCTCCACAATACACTGTACGCAGCGCTGTCTAGACCTCTTTTATTGGCTGATAGGATCAAATTAACCTCTCATACTATCTCCATATTGCATTTTATGATCTTTCAAATTTGCTTTTGGCGGGAAAGTTTAATATGTTTGGCCGAACGCTTTCTTGTCAGTGCTACTGCCGCCTTCCCGAGGGAAAAGGGGAGGAGATGGAATGGAGGAGATTGACAGGGAACGAAGGCGAGAGAGAGAGATGCAACAATCCGCGATAGTGCAGATCATTTGGATAATGGCCCAGGGGACGCGCCTTGCCGTCTAGGTGGAAAGCTATCTGGAGGGGGCTATTTCGACCATCGGCTTAAACTTTTATTTTTTTATTTATCAGATTCTCTTCTATGTTTTCTTCGGTTTATAGTGATGCAAGTCACCCATATCTTCATAAATTGCAGTTCTCATCCTCCACCTTATCGTATGGTAAAGTCACGCAATTCACTCATATATATGTACTATATTTTTCACTGTTCGTCAATATTCGAATACTATCTAATGAGAATGCCACGGTTAGCGCCGTCGAATCGGGTTCTTTTTTATAATACTTATCTATGTGGTTCAGAATAACCAGGATATTGATGACGTTATGTAATATATAATACTTTATCATGCGTAACAAACAGTGATGCGAAGGAGCTTATAGGGGAAAGTGTAGGCTGCACAATATACAACGTCACAACGGGGTAACGAGGGATAAAACCTATAACCAGGCTAACTAGCAGAATAATATTATTAATCATACAACATTACGCGAATCTTCAGACGCGTAGATCGTATGCTTCCGCGTCCCCTCCCGTCACTTACCATAAGCTCTCGGCCATTCATTGCTCACGAGCCTGCCTGAGGGGAGACTATTGCCGCTAGTCACGTTTCCCCCGCAGTAACCCCACCGTTCATGACGACCGGCCATTAGCCCCCGGGCAGTCTTTCTGAGAGGAAAAAAGGCAGACCATAGGCGTGCTTTTGTAGCTTGGTGTAGCATAGAGTCGTTCCAAAGACGGAGTTTTTCTAGTGTACCTCTTCCTTAGAACGATGTAGGAAAAAAGATCTTCGTAGATATCACTCCTGAGCCCAGTAATCATCACTGTGCATCAAGGATCAGGCCTCCTTCCGAAGCTTTGCATACATTAGCGAAGATTTCTGCTACTTATATAATAATATTGGCCGACAACTAATACTGGAGGCTGTTTGTGATAAAGCAAATTAAGGTTATTGACTATTCTCCCAAAAGTAGTGCGAAATTTGGTATGTTTATTCAGAAACTGCTGTTCCCCAAGATTCTGTTATTAATAATAGAAGGGCTCGGTCCACCGGGCTTAAAACGACGCGAGAATAGCGAATCAAGCAAGCAAGCAAGCAGGCAACATCGCAGTGAGTATCCATAATTCAATATCCTCTCCTCACTCCTCACAACACGGCATCTCTCTCAATCTCTCTCTCTCTTAGTTGTCATGTTGTCTAATATGAACGGGCTCTTTGCTTACTTTAGCCCCCGTTTGAGGGCTTATGATTTTGCTAAGGCTCATAAGGAGAAGCACACTACTTGGAAGTTCGGCAACCCTATGCTTCATTGTTCGATCACTGTTCTCAAGCATAGCCTGGTCAGTGAAGAGTGGCAAGTTTTATTGAGTCGCTATTAATTAGGCGGCATATATAAAAAGGTTTTCGCAACGTGATCACGCCCTTCGTTTGCCTGTTATCGGAACAATGCTCGGGTGTTTGTATATCTCGTGAATATTCCATCCTTCGTCTTTGTTAGTATGACATACCCTTGCTCTCCGATCTTGTTAACGCTGGTTCTTCTGAACGCATTCATTCTGATTAATGAATGTATACATTTTCATCTAATAATGCACAGTTCCGCTTTCCTCCTATGCAATTTTGTGTACTGCGCGCGAGCGCATGCTTTTTGAAACGGCATTTTGCAGAGTCTTCCGTGCGTGTCTACGAATCGCCGGCGCAACAGTCATATATGTTTCCTTTTTCTTAGGAAAAAATACCTTCCATTGTGGAGCTAAGGTGAAAATCTAGTGCAATCGCTTTTGTGGGATCAACATAGGAGCTATTTTACATCCTCACATTCAAGCGAACTGTAGGCCGATACTTGATTAGGCTTCATTATAAAGCCAAAAGTGTTGTAAATTTGGGCGATGAACAATTGCTCACATCATTTCAATGCGTACAATTTTGAAAACTAACATGGACAATACTTATCAGGGAACTAAAAAAAATCCGCTATTGAGTAGTATAGTAAAGAAAATGGGAAGATGTAATCGTTGTGAACATAACTCAGATTCCGGGTACTCTAGCGTAGTACACCCCTAATAGATACCTCCTCTGCGAAAATCATGGTGGCGATGTTCTCAAAGAGCACTAGCTCTCTTTGATCTTATGCGAGGAATCTGCTAAACCGCGTAATGCATAAAACAGCATCGTAGGTACGTTCCGTATTCCTCGACTATACCCCGCCTCAGGGTAGCTTCGGGGGCAATTCCGAGTAGTTCGTTCGGCTGGGGAGGCGGCGGGAGGAGTAAAGTCCGGCTCGCACATTGCTTAGCCGCGAACCCTGACTCGTGCAGACTCTTGAAACCATTCCAAGAGAGCCATCAATCCACCCCTCTCCCTCATTGTTAGTCATGCTTCCCGGGAACATCATCAAACACTCCCCCCCCCTTTTTCATTTCGCTTTATCGGCAATGCTTTGTTCTGAGAGCTTGCTTCTGCATATTAGTAGAGCTTGTCCTCTCTTTCATGTACATACGCGGAAAGGATTATTGTATTCTTGCTTTAATATCTTGCTTTCTTACGCATCTACGGAAATGTAAAGTCCCGTATCAGTGAACTTTTGCTTGGCTGCGTGGCCTGCTTTGTACATTTGTCTATTTCTATTCTTATATGCTCAGCACCAGGAAGTGTTCTCAGCTAATCAGAGTGGGGGCAAACTCTTCGATCAACAGTTCACGGGGACTGATCCCGCATATCGGTATCGATGAACCCGCCCATATCTATCGTTTCCGCGTGCGGCCTAAGCCCCACTCTTCGAACGAGTCCCCTGGCTATCACCTTAAAGGTGGTGTAAACAGAATTTTTGAGGCACTAATCAGGCATGCTTTTTGTGATTTCAGGGTGCTAATTCTAAACAAAATCACAGTAAAAATGAAAAACATTCACAAATTGCTGAGAAAAAGTGAACGAAAAGTTGCTTGATGTACAGGGAATTCAAAAAATAACGGCGCGAACAATTATTTAGACCCGATACAGTATGCGATCCGTAGAATAGTTTGCGGAAAATTGCGTTTGGTCGAATGTTTGGCTTGGCTGTCATTGCCGTAATCTTTTGAGTCTGTACAGGCTCTTCGTGGCGGGAGCTTCTAATGTTGTTCTGTTTACACCACCTTTAAGAACCTCAAGTAGAAGGAAACCGCATACGTATTGTTTTGCGGCCCGTACACGCTTACTAGGCTAGCATTCGCTAATGCACTCCATTCATCTTGTTGATTTGTACATACTCCGGTAGTTTCGTCTGTGAAATTCTCGGCATGCCCAGACGATTTCTACTCCGTGCTCGTTCTCGTGCCACTCATCATCACGCGCCGCTTCATGCTTGCGGTTCGCTACACAGAATCGAGGGTTGATTCACCTCCCCCCTCCCTCCTTCTGCCTTCCCCGAGGGCACAGCGCATCCCGCAGGCTGAATAGCCGCATTCCAGCAACACTTCTTGTCATTTCAACGATACGCCCCTCATCCCAGAATTGCTGGCCGATCGTAGATTACACCCGTCATGCGCTCTTCTTTGATTCGGATGCGGGGAATGCGCGAATTGTGAGCGGGCCTCTCAGAACGACACGATGCCATGCTGTGACCGGGTCCATGCATTCTTGTGTAGCTCCGGGTAGCCGCTCACATCAGCCAATGATGTGTCGCTACTCTGTCATGGCTGTTACCCGGACCCAACGCTTAGCGAGGCTTCCATAATCTTTCTCTTGAAATTTTATTCACACCTTTTAATAGCAGTGGCGGTAATATTCGATATACTAGGTTTTGCCTTGTTCGTCATAGCTAGAGAAAAGCCGAGCTTCCCTCCTATCCAGCGTTCCGTCCCACTTCCTCTTTTTCCATCTTCCAGTCCTTCGTTCTACTCCCCAGGGAAGACCCGTCTGTGCAGATGGTTTTGCTGCCATGCCTGGGCTTTCGACAACATACTGCATCTCCGGACCTTCCTCTGCCTATTTTGAAAGAAATCTTCCGAAAAATATATTATTTAGTACCAAAATTCCCCAACCGACTAATGAAAGTTGACTTGGTGTGCATTTTAAATGCGCTTATCCTGGAAATGGTAACTTATAACTGTACAATGTGTTGTACCAGCTTTCCCCTGACCTTCCCCGAAGTTAAAATGAGTCCATTAGCAATTGTTTTCCAGTGAAGTCTTGCAGGCGCTCGATCGTGGTGGTTGTTGACTACTCTCCGAAATTGTGCACTTTCACGCTCGAGTTCATTGGTATATTCTCACGTAGACGTTAGCGAAAGGGTGTTCCTAAGTATTAATGGCTACGTACTTTTGTCACTTCAAGAATGCGTCGCGTTAGTGAAAAGAGAGTACGGTAGTGTTACTGCCCAATAGGTCACTTCGCTAATATGCAGGTGAACGGTTACCATTTTTAGAGTTCCAGAGCGGTCTAGACTATCAAGTCACAACCTATCTAGCTGTCTTGGCTTGTTTATCATCAGATTTGCATGATGTTTTTGTGCTCCAATGGAAAGATTTCCTTAGAAAGCCGGTGAATTAGGTTCTGTTCAGAAACTTGATTTTCATAATACATAGCCGTGTAAAAAGCAGCCGAATTGCAAAATTAATAACCATCAACTAGGATTGTGGGACGTTCGCATTCGCAGAAAATTGTTGCAATTTACATGTGTTTGTGTCGACCGACTCATCATGCGATACATAGTAGACGCTCGTCTTGCAAGCATGCCACATAATTAGGAGAACTGTCGTTGTATATGAGAGTATTCACTGAATTGCACCCTGCCTTTTTACGGTGACCTTTTTGGAGTTAGTCACCATTTTTCTGCCACTGCCTAGGCACTCCTGTTAGTCATCTAGCAACACACCAGCCATTTTCCTGATTGTGCAATTGCCGTTTACTCCCTTTTTCAATCTCGGTTGTTTCCAAAATGCATCAACAGTTGTGATTCTCCTGATAGCTATTTTCCGCCTGCTCATCCTAATGCATCCTATTCATTTCGGTGCTACGCCCTCCGACATGACTCGTCGTTGCAGCTTGGCCGGCATAGTCTGCCCGTAATTTATGCAGTCTAGCTTCCACTACTTACTCTATGTATGCCAGTCATCCAATCGTGTCGTGTACTCTTCAGGCCGTTCGTCCTACTATAGCATGTCTATTGCTATAATACGGCCTCCGAATGATGGCTGTTCATGATTCGCCTCCACGTGGTCGCTAATTGCAATGGCTTTTTCTGAGCTCCTACCGTAGTCTAAGTCTCTCGGAAAAAACAGTAAACTATTCGATTCCTGGCGACATCCTTACCGATTTGGGCCTCCTTGAACTAGAGCTTCTTTTTGGTGTTTATGTTTCACACATCATTCATAGCCGCGACGCGTCTGGCCACCAAAACAACGAAATATATCGTCGAAAAGCAACCGATTTTGAGCCTCTACCTTAAACCCTCCCATTTCGCGGAACATTAGTAGAAAGGCCAACTTAGCAGATGCGGATTGTACGGCATTAGGAGGATGAAATTCAAGAAGACGGCATGTGGTTTGTGGTGGAAGGGCAGCAGCGGCAGTGGGGGAAGAGGGGGAGACGAGATGTGGAGAAAGGAGCACGGGGAAGGGGCGGCGTATCACATGTCCGAAGGGCAGACGACTTATGCATACGCTAAGCGCCTGGACTATGGTTGAAGAACTTTCCGGCAGTTGCCTCATTCCCATTTCCGACGAAGCACTGAAACACTTTGAAGAGAGTGCGGAGTGTCTTTACTGATGGAACGTTTTCGTCAATAATAGAGCACGTCAGGCCGGGTAGCCAGAATGTTCTTAATGTTAAGCGAACGAGCGAAAAATCAAACGATAATACGTGTTCTGTGCGAGAGTTTCTACCGAAATCAGGGTTATTTCTCGGCATCTCGTTCGCTTAACATTTGCACTGTTGTCAGAACATTGTGTAGCTTTTGCGGCGTAGTCCCGACGTCAACGCATAGTGCACCTCTGACCTTTCGTTGTTCTGCGAAGGCGGAAGTAATCATTGCACAACCCGAAGGCACGCTCTGCTTATGACCCACAGCTTCTAATTTGTAACCTATTCCTCTATCACAAATTACTCTCCTTCGCGGTCGGGGGGGGGCGTGCTGCTCTAGCCTCAGCCTTGCTCGTTCCTCGAGGGCTTGGCAATGTTCTCAAGCCGTTGCCCCGCACGTTTTTTGCAATATCCGAACACGTTCCAAACGTGCCACGGGTTACTTGGCTGCCCGCAGGCTGTTCGCTAGAGCTTCCACTTCGAACGCTGACGCCCAAACACTCCCACACTTTCAGTGGCTGTGTTTATATTACCCCCTGGCCTCCGTCACCATCCGACGCATTCCCCCCATTGCCCATTCATTCATTCTCTGATGGATGCACCTGGTTCCCCGTCAGTTCAGCGCCTTTTGCATGGGTGTGTGCTTTGCCCTTCATCTGGAGCGGGGCTATCTAGCTGCAATAGGATAATTAGTCGAAAGCGTACCCCGGTCCTGATTCCGCATAATCTTTTGCCTAATATACGGACGGGCTTACTGATGGTTTAATTCGGCCTAATGCATTCGATCATTCTGTTCTCGTCTCGCGTGGTCGGCTCTTCATTCGTCTCTTCCAATATAGATAGATAGACAGATAGATATTTATCCATGTTGTAGGGCACGGGGATAGGGAAAGACAGTACGGGGGGGGTGGGTAGGGGGGAAGGCATAACTGCACGCTCTATGCTACTTCTTACTTAGAGACCGTCGCGCAATTGCCTGAAGCTCTCCTCTATCTGTTGGTATATCACCACTCCTCAGAATGGGTATTAGCTCCCGAGAGACCCTGCTCGAGAATCCCTCAAATCTCACGCGATGACTAGCCCTTTGGTCTCCCAATCTAAACTTTGCACCACGGGTAGCAGACGGAGTGAACTTGAAGAAGGAGTCAATGACTCGACCGAATCGACCTATCGCCTATCCATCAAGAACAGTTCGGTCGTCTCCTTCCCCTAGCAAGATCCAGCACTCTTTGGGGAAGTATATATATATATATATATATATATATATATATATATATATATATATATATATATATATATATATATATATATATATATATATAT
>LS892926.1:85335-115936 GCA_900490955.1 Micoletzkya japonica | reverse complement strand
GCCTAAGCTGGCATTTTGCCAAGAGAGTTTCTCTGTATTTAGCGGAGTGCGCTGCAAAGATTTCTCAACGTTCTTTTTCCTCCAATAATATATATATATATATATATATATATATATATATATATATATATATATATATATATATATATATATATATATATATATATATATATATATATATATATATATATATATATATATATATATATATATATATATATATATATATATATGGGGGTTTATTAGCTCTTGAGCATATTTGGACATTTAGGTATAAAGCATGAGCGGGGATTCCGTTATGAGTTTCTTTATCTGGTCAAATGCTGGCGCAATGAGGAACCAAAGGCGACGTGAAGCCCGCTTTACGCGCTTGTGCCTCCGATGATATTCGGCTTTCCCGGAATAATGCCCGAGGCATAAGCTAAAGGCTTATTCTAAGCGTGATATCATCTCATCCTGTTCCCCGACCCGCCAATAAAACTGTTGACAGCACCGCATAGACAGTTGCGCGCAACCCCCTCCACCTCCGCACGTCTCATCTTGAATTAGTCTGCTGTATGCCACCTAAATCCAATCTATCTTTTACAATTAAGCATCTATAAAGGACAAAACCGGTGCACTCAATTTTTCCTGCTACGTTCTTATCTCTGACCGCGAAGGCGTCAGGCGTAATCCCGCACTACTGAGCCGTCAATAATCTCCAGATCGTGCACTTTTGATGTCTGCACTTTTTCGCCAGCCTTTAGGCGTGACGTGTGACGCCGGTTGAGCGATGAATGACATGCGCTCCCATAGAATTCACCGGAAGCGCGGTGACTGTATTCGGTTATTGCGGAGAAGGACGACTGTGCTCTTGAAACGAAACGTTTTGCGCCCCCGCTACGCGCTATGTCTCAGTAGAGAAACAGCTTCGTCACAGCTTTTGAAAAGCAAGACATTTTTCTTCTCTATCTTTGTCTTCATCTTCTTGCTATAATCGAACATAGTTTGAAAAGATTTATAGAACATAGTTTGAAAAGATTTTCCAACTCACAATCAGTATTCAACGCGTATTATGAGAGATATTTTGAGCGCGTCGTCCTACTTTCCGGGTCTCCATAGACCCACCGAACCACAAACACACGCGGCTCCCTTTCCATACATACATTGACGCGTCCCCTGAACGATCCGACTGCTTATTTAATCCGACGCCCCTTATAACCTTGTAGTCCAACCGTTCGCGTCTTCCCAGAACAGCGCCGGCTGTCGGCCTCCAATCCGGAATAACATTCCGGAGTACACACATTAAGGGACGAAGGTCGGTTCACTCTTCGTAACCCGGATTAGGTATTTGCGCTGGCCGCGATCTCAGGTGTAGCTTATCCCCTAAGCCTCTCCTACTACTACAAACATCGTCGGATGAATCGCGCTTGTCTCTGTGTACAGCGAACAATCGGCGCGTGATTTCGCATAGCTAGAGAGCCCACGTCTCGACACAGAGAATCGCTGAAGCTTGAACGACACTGTATAGCATATCTGTTGCTACCCTTCAGTGCTCCGCTTAGAGGCAATCGTGGTGCGCGTATGGGCCTTGAGATTTAATGCTTCCTCAATAATGTTCTCTCCTGCCCCGATGCTTGCCAATCTGCTTCTCGTTAGCCACGTAGTTCCTCTTCTCTACTCTACTCACTTCTCCGATATCACAGACGCAACATTTTCGTGGTCTACGTCATACGTGCTCATCCATATCATGCTCTTCCTCGCAATGTGTCAGATAGTGTGGATAGTCCGAATGTTTATTAGGCTAATGGCTGAAAACCACGAGTTTCCTTCCAGCTCAGCGTCTATGAGCTGGATGAGAGTCACGCATTTCGATGTCTCCATGACTGTGGACTCGAAACAACTTCTTGCCCAATCAGTATCATTCGTGCTGATGAAATCATAATTTGTCGCAACTTTATCTTATATCGTACTATCAACATGGAAAGATGAGTCTGGGCGATGGCCTAACTCTACCGACAATGTCGTCAACTTCGAAGTCTGTCCGTGTGTCCGTCCGTCTGTGGCCGTTCCATGAATGCAATATCGTGCGTCTCTCACCCATGCCCCCCCTCATGGCTTCGGCCACAATGTTCTAAATGTTAAGCGAACGAGTCAAAATGTTGAGGATACAGTGTTTTCCGCGAGAGAGTTCCTACCGAAATCAGGCGTATTTTTCGGCAACTCGTTCGCATAACATGTGCACTGTTGTCAGAACATTGCGCGGCCTGCGTGCTTCGGAGCAACGCTTCCCAAAATGTATAACTTGGCCAGTTGCTTATCCCGCTTTAGCTCTAGCATATACGAACACGGCTTAGTCACTCACTCATCTATGAAAGTCTCTCCTCTAACCGAATTTTATTGGACTCTGAGAGGTTTCCCGGGGTGTCTGAAGCGTTTGGTTCGATAGTGCCGATTGCGAAGAAACGGCAGCACGACGAGTGTTAGCAGAATATACAGAACAATGCTGTCAGGTAGAGGTTGAACAATGGCCCATAGCTCGAAAACAACGACGTTCTATGTAGTGAACGTGCATCCGTTCGCGTAGCTTCTAGCCTTTCACCGGAAATTAATCAGGCTCACAAAAGTGCTGCGTTCGTGTGAGCTCTATGGCTTTTTGAGAACGCTAAAGATGTTGTCAGCGCTAATTTGTTTTGTTCTAGGGAATGTTTTTTCCCTAGATTGGGCTGCGAGAATGCACGAAGTGTGGAAGGAGTGCATGGTTATCTATTCTCTTTGAGCACAGGCATGGTATCTATAATGTGTGGAGGAGTTCTTTGATGAAATGCTTTCCGTCTATTCTCTCTATACGGAATGATAATTGTTGTCGGGCGGACACTTCTCATCGCTTCATTCAACTGTTTCCCACGCCATCCCCCTCCCCTCCCCTTCGCATTCCTCATCTCCCCCAAAGCATGTCTGAGTTGACACGTTTACCCGCATTCTAGCAAATTGCGAGCCTTTAATTTGGTTCAGTTCTTATCTATTCTCGTAGGCATGTCCCTGAAATTAGTAGAAGAAACGTTCATAAGGTTGCTAGTTGGTAGGTGTATTGATATCTTGTAATCAAACTCGTCTTTCAAAAAGCTTCTCCCTCTGATAATGCGCGTTGACTAAGCCGCATATACGTTCGTTCGAGATCGAATCAGGGTGTTGTGCACTAGGGTGTCGCCGATTAACGATGGGTCCTAATCGACACCCTCGGAACTGAAACATTAGGTCAGGTCGTCACTATTTTCCGGATATCTCGCTCATTACGCGGTTAGGCCCAAAAACTCGAATAAAGCGAGGAAAGCCGAAGGCGCTTCCCATTAAACATCACACGTTCTGCTTCTTCTGTGCCCTCATCGTCCGCCCGTCAACGTCGTCCCTCGCTCGTTGACGGGTCAGACGGCTATCCGGAATAGCCATCTTAGCATAATTGGACGACGTCGTCGTCACCGTGACCTCGGGCACCTATTTACATGTATGCGTACACGTCGACGGACTCTTTTGGGCATGACTCTGCATAGAGTGCGACCGAGGCACACTTTGCATGCTCTATCCATCCCTCGCTTCGCTCTTCACTGTGCTTTCCGTACGGGTGATTGGGATACGATATGCTTTTGTTACACTCCTTCCCGACGAACATCGTAGTGCGAGTAACGCAACAGCTGCCAGACGGGTTCGTATGGTATCGAGCCACCTGCCTTGTTAGGCTCTATAGTCGCGATTTCGTGACACTCTCGACCTTGCGTGTGTCTGAGCTAGTCCCGTCGAATCGGGTATTTTTCGTAGATACGTTTCATGTATTATATAAATCGAGCATGGTACTGGTTATGCTGAACCAGATGAAAGTTAACCATTAAAAAGACCCGATTCGACGGCTCTAGTCTGAGCATACGGGTGCTCGTGGGGGGCAATCATGGGACCAGAGCCCCGTTTCATCCGTTCATTCTGTTGCCCCTGAGGACGGCTCACCTTTAGCCGGCGCGGCCTCACAGATGCGCCTAAATCGGGAAGTCCGAATCTGAGGCGCTGGCCATGGATATGATGTCTCCCTCGCTCTCTCGATTGATGAAGACTCTGACGGCCTATACATTCATTCTAATGCCTGCGCCGAGCGCATGCCTAGTCCTCGTGGACTCTCTGATTTCCGTGGATAGATATATCCGATGAATCAGCGCACCGCAATGCGCTCTTGCCCCGACTTTCGCTTGCGACTTGTGGAGTTGAAAGCACGATTTAGCCACATTTCCGCACGGGGGATGAATGTTGCATCATCACCATATTCATGCGTTTACGTCTGTCGATACATCGCTGCACAAAGGGCTCACGTCTCCCACCGCATTCTACTCCAACCATTGTTCACCGTGTCTAGCCTCTCCCTCGGCTCGTCATTCCTGCCCCATATGCACGTCTGACCGGATATCCTCAACATTTGAAGTGACTCGCCGCTAGACAAAGAACCTAGGAACGTTTCAGTTAAATATTTCCTTTTATTATGACTTGATTGCGAGAACATGTTCAGTGGAAGTATAAGGGAATCTTACTTTTTTTGGTTATCCGTTCAATATGCATTGACTCTCATCTGAGCGTAGTCTAGTTGCTGACCTCTAGCATGGGGTGGAAATTTCATTCGGACTCTCCCTGCATTCGACATCTTGTTTGGGCTCTGCAACTAGACGGGCGTTCTCTTTCTGCGACGTCAGAGTAGAAATATGTGCTTGTTTCATGAGAACGGTTTTCTTTGCTGCTATTCGGAATGGCAGTACCCGTTTTATTCTATTGTAACTATTGCTTGTAGTTGAAGTATGAAATGATAAGCGCTGCTTGTTTCCTAAGTCACAATACCTTATGCAAGACAGCTGACAGCTACAAGCATGCACATTTTTCACCGTCGGTGAGTACTACAATCTTAATGCTGCCTTCGGTCTTTAGCCAGTCCGAGCAACGATCCTAAAGTGCGCAGCGTGCTTGCTAGGTGATTGGCTCCATGTATATATCAACTAGAATAAAGAGCGGCAATTATGTACGAAATATGTATTTATATGTATTTATATGTATATATTTATATGTATTTATATCGTATATGGCACCGTCATTCTTTATGATGTGAGGGCGAGCGATAGTTCAGACGAAGTAGGAATTAGTTCGAACATGCTAATTGACAAGTTCGAACTTCATGCTTTAGATGTTCGAACCTCGTTGCCTTCTCTTTCCTCTTCCTTCTTCACTCTCATCATTCCTTTCCCACTTTTATCATGGAGGTTGGCTGTACGATTTGCCATAGTTGTGTTCGCATAGTAATAATTGCATTAAAACAGACCCAAAATGGGTGCTACGAGAAAAGAATGATTGACTCTCCAAGATCCCTTGAAGAGTTCTCTCCCAAGTTCGAACGTAATGTAAGGGAACTTCGAGGTTCCCTCACCGATAACGAAAGAACTTCGAGGACAAAATGAGGTTCCGAAGGGAACTTGTTCCTTCCCGGATCTCTACTTGGAATGGTTTTATTCGCGAAACGTTTTTGTCGGTCTAATTAAACACCATCCCCTCCACTCAATATTTACGATATATATTTTTGCATCATTGGATTGCTCTCAGTGTCCTTGATCTCATAATCTCTCTTTTTTACTTGAAACTTCGCCGTGACTGAGAAAAAGCTGTGCAAATATTTCTCTGGTTGTCTGCGTCTCTTCATTCCTCTCTTGTCTCTCACAATCAATTAAAACTGTACAACGGCGGAGGCGGTTCAGAACTGAAGCGCATCTCATTCCTTGCTGCTCTCTCGCTATAATCCCGCCCTAGCCTTCGCCTGTTTCCGCGTGTATTTCTCGAGCTGTCCTCTATGATCCATTTTTTTCATTCGCAAATAGATACCTTCCAGACTACTTATTTTATGCAAAGCGAGAGTGCATGCAGCTGTAACCTGCCGTAAGCAAATATTTCAGAGGTTACAATCTTAGCTAGAAAATGCAACGTTTGGTTATGCTCGTCTGTTAGGCCTTTTCTGTGTTCTATCGAACAATGATCGATGTAAATTTCCTATAATGCGTTCGCGCCTCGTGACCTCGCTTTGCTCTGTCTACACTTCCTCTCTCCCGTACTCCGCTCTCATGAATTGCCAGATTATTGTCCGCATTGTTCACGCGTTTCACGTATTCTCGTCGATTTTCGCGAACGGTTTCCGGCGTTCGCAAGCGTGCTAATATCCGGCCTTGCAGAAGATGGAAGCGAACTATAGCAACGCGATGCTGCCCATGTGGACGGACGAACAGGTAAGCTATAAAATATTATTTTCCGTCAATCTTTTCCCAGTAGACTCAGTAGCTAGCTTGTGTAGAAGCCTGCAGGTTTCATACAAATTGTAGGAAACCTTTCTGCTGAAAAGCCTTTTGATCTGTGCTATAGGCAAGCAGCGCGTAGCTATTTTCGACACATGGCCATTCGACCTCTACCCGATAGACGAGGAACCTAATCAAGAACAGCTTTCTCTGCCCTTTTGCACCTATCCTTACGGCCATCAAAAGCTATGGCATGCCCATGAGTTTTTACCAAAGCGTTTAAAGTCTTCAAATGAACTAAGTTAGGATAAACTTTTCGTCGGCTGACAATTAGATCCAAATTTTAATCACACCTATGTAGATATGTAACAAAAAAATTATTAGCACACAGAAAAGGCTGTTTCATCGGTGCTATTATAATAGTATTCGTACGATTTCCAGGAAGTACCTAAATGCACAACTAAGTAAAGTACGAGATCAGCGCTCATCAATGAAGCCTTCCGTGCGCTAATTTCCGTAGTGGGCCCTGATTTACTCACAGTGCAAGATAAATGTAACGTTGTGAAATCTACTTTGAGCAGGATCGGAGATATCAAGGTAACAATAAGCAAGATACGTTGAGATTGTGGAGGAAAGCGGCAATCTGGAGTACCTCTACGTGCTGCCTGTCATCATGGGCGTGGGCCTGCTGGGCAACATCGTCTCGCTCATAACCATCTTCAACTCCCGCCTGCGATACGTACGTGTCACGGCTCAACGTTCACAATTAGAGCCCGCGAAAAAACGATACCGATAGCCGATTTTCATCGGCTAGACACGTTTCACTACCAAAATTGACAGAATCACATCTGCTAATACGTAGATATGGTGTGAAACATAGCCCTGGAAAAGTGTCCAATTGGATTAACCGGTATCGATTCGCGAGCTCTATTCACGATGAACCGACACCTCATCATGATGCTCTAGATGTTATCAAAACTATTCACATCGAAGTAGGCGATGTAGTCACGAGCATAATGCGGGCGCAAAACAATCAACTCTCTGGCTAAACTTCTGACATCGAGCGCAATTGTTTACGCTTGGCTGGGCACAGTTCGAAAGATGGACTGTTTCGTCGTATTTTGGTGAATGAAAAAAAAAGTCTTCTTGGTAAGGCAAAGCGTTGCTCATCAAATTGTCCACTTTGATCTTTCATCTCTTCCAGCATTGTGGCCGGAAACCAAGCGCAACTCTCAGATAAACCATCTGCACCCACTTTTCACAGTTGTTAATCTCTCCAACCTTCTTACCTCATAAATGCGAAATTATTCTGGCCTTTGCCTAATTCAATTATCTACCTTACCCAGTCAGCAGCGCTATTTACCAGCTGCAGGACATTTTAAATTAGGGCGCCCTGCATGAGATAAGGCCAAAGTGCAGGCACAGAAATTGCATTAGCACAGCATTCAGGCAGATTTCCACGAGCTTTCATCAATTAGCACTTGTTGACTTCCAGAACGTTGCAATTACGTGTGAGACGGCCCTCAATTTCGGGGGTCTTTTAAGCGTTGCGTAGGTGTATAATGGTATATTCTAAATGTGTAGTGGGCTGAAAATGTCTACCGCTATCAGAATAACCCTTGGGAAGCTTGGGCATTTAATCTTTTAGTAAATATTTGCTTTAGCAGAGACGTTCCGCAGTCGAAAAAGGTGCTGGGCTCTGACAGGCGGCCAATGCAATATACATAGGCAGGCGAGCGCCTCTACTCAGTATCGCGCAGGGCTAATGAGCTGTCTTCGGATATGCTCGTTCCACGAGCTGTAGAGGCGTAGTAGATGTAGTGAATCACTCAGTCATCTTTGACTCGATGCTCCCGCGAGCATAGGACAAGCGTGAATTCAAGGAAGGCTAACAAGGCCGCTTTTGAGTAGAAAATTACAAAGAATTGGGTATAAAGTCGAAAGATAAGCTGTTGATGCTTATTGAGTCAAGGAGAAACTAGGAGAATTTCAGATCGGCGCCAATCAGTATCTCATCGTTCTGACGCTGGCAGACTCGGTGTTTCTTGTGGGCATCGGACTCATACTGCTCAAGGTAATGTCTACACAAAAAGTTTTTCTGTTTCTTGGCTATTAACATGTTACACAGAATCGCAACGTTTCCTACCCACGCGTATATTTCGTTTTATTGGTGGGGTTTTAGATATGATCTTAGACACAACTGATGATTATGAATTATATCGTATTTGCCACAACTGTTGCCCACACTCGACTACTTCGATAATGTTCGCAAAATCAACAACGTTTCCGGAACCAATCAGCTCTCTTTACACGTTTCCGTAATCTTTTCTGATCTTCCATCAAACGCCTGAAATCATTCTGCTGCGATGGAATCCGGGGAGGGTTTTCATTGAATTGGATGCGGAAAGGCGTAGGGAAGACCGACAGGGGGACCGATAGACCTTCACCACACATCGAGGAATATCGGCGTTAATGGGCTTCCTTGATTTGCTAAGAACCAATTGCTCTAATCAGAATCATCTGCGTAGTGGTTAGCTATTACGATCAGCTCTTCTATATTTTCACAATGATATTCTAAAGAGATCGTCGAGATCGGCTAAATATTATACAATATCTTCCCGATAAAAGCACATTTTGAGATTAGAAGGATCAATTATCTATACTATAACAGGTGGACTACACCTCGTACATCAACTGCGTGGCGGTCGAGTACGTGTTGATGTCCTCTTCGTACGTCTCTGCCTGGGCCACCGCCGCCCTGACCATGGAACGGTACATCGCCATTGTCCATCCACTTCTGAGCCTGCGAGTGAGTCTTATCTTGTATCCTCTTCACTACGCATGAAAGCCTGGTAAATGGACCTTTCTACGTTGAAGTAGCTTTCGTTTTCTAAAACTTTGTAAGCGCAATTCTGCTATCTCTGGAGGATTAGACAGATGGATGTAAGCGCTTAATGCGGCAGTCGAGACTCGGAAAGGTTGCCGAGTAGCGGAAGAGCGCAAGCGTCTGCATATCACATTCCGCATTCGCTCAGTGTCGCAAATATACATCCAAATCTATACCTCCCTGATCTCTAGCCGAAATGAGGCTCTCGTCCAGTGTGTGCATAATGTATGCGCGATGCGAAGGCTGCTGTAGCTGACGACAAATTGGATGGGAAATGTGCGTGCGACGAGGGGGGGAGGGACGCTCATTAAGTGCACGGGACATGCGAGCGGTGAAAGAAGCATACAAGGATCAGGCGCTTTGTAGGAGCTGGCACGGCCTGAATAATGGATATTGTAAAAAAAACAGATTAAAAGTTATACTTCCAGCTGGCCTCCACGTCGCGCATCAAGATGATGGCCGTATGGGTGCCGATTCCGTTCGTGCTGCACCTTCTACAGGTTTGCGATATGTCGTATAAGCACATAATATTATTAATTAAATATGAATGGGAAGATAATAATTTAACCATATTCCAGTTCATCAACCTCGTCCCGGCCGACGACCCGCTGCAGAGGGCGTGTACGCTGCGCGAGGGCACGTATCAGGTAATTTAAATACAATAGTATAAAACATTTTCGAGATCCCAGAATCAGTATAATTTATATTACACATTAGAAGGAATAATGTGATTTCGATGATAAAACTGTACATTTCAGTTTTTCGCCGAGATCATCGACGCGCTGCTGTGCTACGGCTTTCCGTGTGCGATCGTCGTCGTCCTGAACGGAGTTATCGGTAAACCATTTTGATAATATATTAATAAAATTTCGTAATTTAGGGTAATATTGTAATAAATATACATACTTTACAGCCTACCGCATGGCCTCCACGAAGCGGGCCTTCTCGGGCGAGAGTCGGGCGATCAATCGAGCGGGCGAACTGCGCGACTCGAAGCGGAGCGGAAGTGAGACTCATTTATTTTTTTACATTTTATTACTGATTTACACCGATGGTAGTATTTATATCATTTCTATCAAATAAGTTTGGAATTCGGTAAATTTAAAAAAATCAAAACTGCCGCAAGTTTAATGTGGGGATAAAGATGGCCAGTTATTTGCCCAATTTATGTCGAGCTCCTCATAAGTTGCGCAATTTATCAGCAAATAATCAGGATCTATTTTTGGGTCTCATCATCCGCAAAGATTTTGCAGCAACGGTTAATTCCTCAATTAAAGACGACCGCTGAAAAGAGTGTAGGAATGAAAAGAGTCAGAGTAAAAGAGACGAGAAAAAGGTCGCAATTAATTTACCATTTATGTGATCAACTTTTTCCCCACATTAGACGCGCGGCTGACTGTTTTTGAAACCTGTAAGATTTAATATGTTAAATTCAAATTAAAAGGTAGCTAAATTTCTTAGGTTCCTCAGCTTCCGGTCACCTGGCGATCCTGTGGGTGGTGCCGATGACCTTCGTGGCGCTCAACACGCCCTTCTACATCATCAAGATCATCGACATCGTCGAGAGCATGAACACGGCCGGGGACATCGAGTACACGAGCACGAGAATGGTGCGAATTACCCGTTCAACCTAGTCGGCTAAACCTCCCCAAGCCGGCTGGGAATACGTCAACTCTCCCTAGTATACTAAACTTCCACAGTTGGGTGGAGAAACGTTCCACAGGGTCACTACCCTGAAGAAATTTGAGACTGCAACGTATTCGGACGAACATCTGAAACTTGTCCCTTCCAGATCATCCACAACATTGCGCACTACTTGTACTACCTCAACTTTAGCTGTGACGTCATCGTCTACGCGTTTTCGAGGTATGCGGCGTTGCGGAATATTTTTTTGTTTAGACCCTCTATCTCCATTTGCATGGTATTTCATATAATAATAATATAATATCTAGATAGGCGTGTAGGAGAGGTTCATTGTGAGCTTCACGCCTATCTAATTGGCACTGTAATATGCATATCTTTCAGCGCCAACTTCCGCAAGACGGTGGTTCATTCGTGGAAGAAACTGCTGCGTTTCGAGCAGAAGAAGCGTCCGATCTACACGGCCGTCGAGCTGAACAAGGTAGTTTCTTCTCAACTACGTCACCTCACTACAATATGTACACAACCTCATCCCACCGTAGCTGACCAATATCTCACCCTGAAAACACACGCCAACACATCTCCTACCACAGTATACCTCGTCACGAAACACAACATCTCCTCTGTCTTTCCTTGTGTTTTGCACATAGCCTCAGGCCTCAGAGTCACGAAATCCTTTCCCACCCATTCCATCAGACAACCTTCTAGCAGCCGCTTGTGCTCTGCCCGGACCGGCTTAGTGATGACGTCACTACGGTACCCGATCCAGTGTGTCATCGGTGTCCAAACCCGAGCGTGATTGGCGCTTTTGAACCTTTTGAACTTTATTCGTTACTTTCGAAGCATAGATATTTCCCTCAAATTCATTCCATCAAAAGCGCCATCCGACGCTTTATCGTCCCTAGCGAGTTAGCAGCAAGGCTAGATAGCCCTTTAGTGGCATGGAGTTTGCCCATAACTCGCCAATCCGTACAATCAGCATACCTTCCTCCCCCCCTCTCACCAAGACATATGAGCATGTATAGCCCTGCAGTGACATAACTACCCCGCTTGCCATCCCCCATCCCCCATCAAGCATGATCTCTCCCCCCGTTCCCGGTGTAGTTTTTGCAGTTTGCTCCCCTCACAGCCTTTCTCACCCCCTTCCCGGCACACAGACCTCCGAGGTACTGAGCGATTCTTTTGATTTGTTTCACTCTATTCTAAAGTACAGAAACCCTAGCTCAATACGTCGTAGCCCCGTGCAGAATGCTAATGTGAGTGTGTCCCAGGCGAGAGCGTGTACCCTCCCTCCACCCCGTAGAGCCGTAAGATGACCATAGTCGGTGTTTAGCAGCTGCGCGTTCCGGCTACCGTACTCCTGCCGGCGACGACGATTACCGACCTCGGTTTTCAGCCCACGACCACCGACGATCCCCGGCCCATTTACGTCTGAGGAGGAACCGGACGGGGAGCCGGAATTTGGAGCATTGGATACGGTAACTGGCCAGCTTTTCATTTCGAGACCCGCCCACGCCCCATGTCCACCCGTGCATGCAGCCCAGTGCTTGCTTGCCCGATCACCCTCTTTCGGTTCGCAGTAGTTCCTTTGTTGAGTCGGATTGCCTCTAAACGACAAACAGACCACGCTGCACGTGCATGGTAGATGATGCATTGAAACTAGAGCTCGCGAATCGATACCAGTTAATCGAATTAGGCATTTTTTCCAGGGTTATGCTTCACTCCATACGTATTAGGAGATATGATTCTGATGATACTGGTAGTGAAACGTAACCGGTGAAAATCGGCTATCGGTATCGATTCGCGGGCACTAATTGAAACCGCTTGAAGCTTGATCTTTGGTCTCCGATTCGCATGCAATCCTATCCTCCATGTCGCATGGTACACGTAAACTGCCTAAAAAACCCAGTCATAGATTTATCTCCTGTGTAACTCTGTAACGGGATAGCGTAGCTCTGTGTTCGAATAACTACTACGAATTCCATCGAATAGCTAATCAGTAATCTAATTCCAATAGTCTCCTTGGTTTAGCTTATGTCTGTGGGTATAGCCTGTGGGAACCTTTCTGCCTGCCTTTGGGAATGTTGAGATGAGCGTACCACGAGCTACAGAACACATCAGTCGAGTTTTGTATACTGTTTCGCTTCCCAATCGGTTGAGAGTCGTAGAAATACCATCAGGAAGACTCGACTGCCATGTCCCAGAAGCGAACGTGGAGCTCTGTTAGTAGCGTCGTCGAAGCATAGCTTTTGACGGGTATATTCCAATGAAAGGTTCTGTTTCGACGGCCCTAGCCTAGGTGCTCAAACCCGGACGGCATAAGTTTCACCGTTTGCAGATGTCCGGTCGTCTGAACAGCCGCATGACACACTCGGACGCCATGGTCGAGGAGACGGTCCTCGAGTCATACGTAAACTCGTAATCAACCGGCGGGATCGTCTTTGATCTTTGATCTTTGATCTTTCTCTCTCTGGATCTTGTCGTGGTTATCTTTCAGCATTCATTTTTTGTTTCTATAACATAAGCGTGGAGCATAACCCGAAAAAGGGTCAGAAAGAAACACTTTAGTTTCTTTTGGAGGTTATGTTTCACGTGCTTTGGCAATATGTGAAAGTGTTAAAGATGATCTCTACAAGGACCTGATACTACGACTTACCCCAACCGCTTACCTTTCGCCATAGATATGCTGTGCCTCTGCCTACGGCCAAATGATTATTCCTTTCAAGGGCTCTGGACGAATTCAACGCGGTTTGAGAAGCTTGTTTTTTTTGTATTTTGCAAATAGTTCACTGAAAATATAATAATAATCGTGCTTATTACGTCCAGAGCGCTTCTAAAGAGTTGAATGTTAGCGAGGGTTCGAGCCTCGGGTTTTTGTTCCAAATCGTTTTGCTTCACCTTGCCTTCCGCTAGTCTTATATCGTCCTCCAACTTCGTATCTATTTGTACATTCACCATTGTCAGCCGATACTCGGTTCGTTGTCCGTATATTGTGTGTAAGTGATCATGTTCCTAGCATTTCGCAAACGGGAATCGATTACCGAACATAAGCTAATATGCCGATCTCATCTCATCCTATGACTAGAACACACTACTCCGATGGTGTACGGGTTACAGTATGCGACGCCTTCTGCTAAACGTCGTCCCCCAATGCACGCACACACCTGTGGTGTATTAAGTGTGTTGGCTGTCTGTGCCTATTGTTTTTTTTCGATAAACATTGAAACATTTTAACCTTCACAACCAGATTCTAGTAGAAAGCATCATCAGGTGTTCTGGAGCTGCCATCTTTTCCCTATTCTGGCTAGATGCAGGTATACTGTAGCCAAAGTCTAGTGTGTACTACAAACACCCCATTCATTATTGGCAGGAAGTTACCTTATTCACTGCCATAGTATAAATAATGATGACTAACAAGATGCTCGACGAGATCTGGTTCTTTATGTAGCCAGTCTATTGTAGTGCTGTCCGGAAGTCCGCTTACGTCCGCCTCTCCAGGATAGAACTGCAGAGAGAGTTCATTCTAGACCCACCTTCCGGATAGAGAGAAGGGTGCACATACGTATTACGAGTGGGAGCTATGTATAGGAACCCAGGACGGTTTAGTTATTCATCTCTATATTCTGACCCCCTTTAGAATACTATATAGAATTGTTAAATATGTAGTATGGCAGGCGTCATGAACTATGTTGAGTGTAGAGGGTTGATTCACACAGACACACATCACGGACAGACAAATGGACACACAGACAGACAACCTCTACCTCTGACCCGTCTCTCATCGTGACTCAGTCGTCGCGCGCCTCCCTTTGAGTGCGCGTGTCATTGCCTTCAATTGACCAGAGATTTCCCTCCTTTCAGTTCCTCCCCGAAAAAAAGCATCACATGTTTTGCGCGTGTTCGTCGCTTTCCTAGAATATCGCTCATATCTTCTAAGTACTTCTATTCTTCTAACGCAGATCATGTTCAGTTGTTATGATATCTCTTTTATGTCATCATGTTAAAGGACTGCTTATTGTTAAGCTTTGACACAATTCTCCGTTGTTTATCTCTTTTAACCGTTTATCTGATAGTTCGGTGTGATGTCACATTCACTGGGTTCATGTTAGTTATCTCGGATTATCTATCTCCCCTCCCCAGTTCGCCTAGACAAACACAGTGATATACCACCCCCAAGTCTGTGACGTCATTCGCCGGCACTGTATCTCTTACCCGGCAGAAGATAAGGTTCCGTAAACTCCAGTGCTGATTCACCTTACTGCAAAATTTGAAAGTGTATGTAACTGTTTTTTAAGATTTGAGTATTCGCTAGTGCTCGCTTAGTGCCTTCTTTAGCATAGGTTTCATTATTATCATCTTCTTCATGAGGGTTCTTTTTCGGGACTTCCTTCCCGCCCGACACTCGCATGTGTTCCCTCCCACCCACATGGGCCTCTATTTCCTCCCCTTTCGGTCAGATTTCAACCCCCCCACCCCCACTCCCCCTCGTCATATCTTCCTCCTGTCACTCTATTCGTTATTCGTTTTTCTTCCGGAAAATTATTCATATTTAGCACGTTCTAGAGTTGTCACAGAGCCAAGTACGTTATTTCATCACAGTGAACGTGTTTTCTCACCTACGTTTGTTTACCACTATTCAACGGTGCGTTTATGTCCATTCATTGGAGGCAACCGCGAGTCTAACTACAAGTGATACTGGAGGAGATACGCCCAAATTAGGGGTAGATTGTGTTATGTGGGACTATCTAGTTGTTGCTATTGGGCATACTCATACGGCTATGAAGTCATTGTCTCTACGCACTCTATCCATGTTCAGTGATTTCGCTCATAGTCTTGTGATCCCCTCCTCTCCCTCCCACTCCCTCCCCTCTCCATTTTATGACGTCACCCCCGGTCAACATTTACAACGGCGCGGCCCTGTTTTCGTTTCCTTGTTTTTTTTCCGCCCCTTAGGGGATCCGCAACCGACTAGCGAATACGTGCTACGGATTTGTGGAAGTTTCCTGCCAATTGTGGTGAACGCCGACCCTTTAGTACCTTCTCCTTCAAACGCGTCTAATCCTGTCACACTCTCTCGCCGGATATTCTGCGTGATCTATGCAAGTATCCATGTCTACCATTGCAATGTCACGTACTCCGTAATGCATATGAACTGCGTAATGCATGCCCTCCAGTGTATGTGCACGCTGTTCCTCCTCATGCTGCCGACCGCTCAGGCCATCATTGCGAAGGGACTGCCGTCTCCCATGGAGGCATTGGGTGAGTCATCTTTCCGTAGTTCTTAAAACATCTCGGGCTACTAGCGTACCACAAAGGCAAACATGCTCAAATAGGCGTTTTCCATATCTGATATCTGCAAAAGCTCCTGCACATAGAGTCACAGTCTGTCAGCTTACCAACCGAGCTAAACCGACACCACGCACCGGCTTGCGAGATTGGTACATAAAGGGAGCTGACGCTGCGCGGCCTAATATTTTTGGGGAATGCCTAGCCCGCTAGGCATTCCCCAAAAATTCACAGCGGCACCTTATGCTAGGGAATGTCAGGTCAGTGTATTGAATAAGGGATTTTTTGAGGAATGTATTGACTAAATTTAAACAGTGGGGAAATTTTAGAGCAAAGCTAAAGTGGAAAAAAACTTTTCATCTAGGCATAATTACCGCAGATTGCGCCTTATGAGGAAAAATTAAAAAATTTACACTGACTGGATGCGACAAATTTCGAATTCCACCAGCTATGCTGCATACGCTGTAATTTCGCACTTTGTAGATGCTCAACTTTCGGCTGTAAACTAAATGAGGGAAACAGAAACTAAATGTTCGATAATGATAAAGAGTAACGCAAGTAAGGAATTTAGATATCGAATTTGTGGCACAACATTCCAGACCTTTGGAAAGCGAAAACGGAAAAGCGAAAAGTAAGGAGTTTGTGGTGAAAAATGTGGGGAAGGGAAGCTCCTAATTCAGGAATGGATTTTAGAACATTGCAAATTGTATTTTCGAGGCTATGTAACGGCTATGAGTGAGGAAGAGAGCCTTCTAGAAAGTTCCATGGTGTGGTGGAAAAAATATAAAACGTTCGAAAATTCCAGCGTAGGAAGTACATCTAGAACCTACGTGAAAAGCGTGAAGGATATCAAACTATAGGCTGATACTAGGCTAAGGATCACATTATTTGCAGCTGTTAACTCTAGAAGATAGAGCAAACAGATGCGTTTAGGGCACGCCAGTCGGGCGAAGCGCCGCGAAGCACAGCATTCCGCCCGGTGAGGAATGTGTCTAATAACGAAATTACTACTATTTTTGAATTTTCTCAATAATGGCTCAACCAATCTGCACCAAATTTTCAGGACTTCTTTATTTCATTATGATGAGCTTAATTTTTTTTAATTCATGAATTTTCATCAATTGGTTCGCCGATAGGATCGGATCCTATGCGTGGAAACCGCTATTCGCTATTAGAACGCTTGGAATGCTGTGGAAGCGGCGTAGATATATATACATATATACCAGCCGGGCTTCGCCCGACTGGCTTTTCCCAAAATTCTTGGCTAGCTCTGTATATTTTAAAGTGTTGATGATTGATTATTCATCAGGCTCTTTTCATGCAGAGTCTTGACCTTTTCTACGCCTCCACAACATAATACGATATTTTAAAAGTTTAATTTATATATTATTTACATTACCAAACCTTCACCTACCCTTCATCTAGAAAATTTATTTTATAGAAGTTCCTTTATCTATACTTTAACACCAACAAACACTCTTCATCTACAAGATAATTTGAAGTAACGTTTCATTACCCCTTTATCCTCACCAAAAGTTCTAGTTCTAGAATTTCCCCTCAACTGGGTCTTGGTATTTGCAGCGGGGCACTAACTTTACGTCTTACAATTAGAGACTATCCCTCGATCCTCTAGTAGGTAGAGATGTCGTAACGATACAATCATACTACAATTTTATATTCAAATCAATGTGGAATACTTCCGAACATCAGTTCGCTTCTTCCTCAACTTGAGAGACATCAATGTACCCGACCGCCCCGGCGCAGTGAGTGAACGAACAATAACCTTCTCGATAAGCTTATCGATGCCGTTAAGCTTATCGGCGTCTATAAGCTAATTATTCCCATTTCCCCCACTATCGAGGCCGTTAACCTCATTCTTCGTCCACGCTTCCCATTCCGGCCGCCGGTATGCCGTTACGACATCTCTATCCTCTACTAAGCTTCCCCTCTCTACCCTTTGACAGTGCTATTATTGACGCAAAAGTTCCGTCAGTAAACGCATTCCTACTTTGTCTGCACTGTCTTCTCGTCATAAATAGGAATGAGACGACGGATGGAACTTTTTCGTCAACCATACACACCCTCCTCTCCATATAACACACCTCTCTGAACGATTCATTCTATGTTTTTCCAACCAATATCTCTTTTCTCAATGATAAGCTTTGTTATTAGCGCGAAAGAAACAGGCGCGAATAGGCCGCGCAGCGTCAATTGCAGTCATGTACAATCTGCGCACCGGTCACGAACGTGTCAGTATAGCTCACATGCTCTACAAAGTGTTGACTGTTATACCCTGCTGAGACAATACTTTGCTGAGATAACAGCCAACTGTCTGCAATAGGAAAACAACGACCTGCCCTAACCTCACGCGATGCAGGCGCTCTTGAGCCGGAGTGAAGTGGACCACTTGAGCCCCTTTTACTTCCCCCTTTCTGGGACCGAAAACGGCGCGGAGATTAGACAGTGACGAGTTGATGATGTTAACGTCTCAATGCTTACGTTGTTCTAACAACTGTTGTAAGCCTCATAAAGGAAATAACCGGGGCATAGATAGCTTAGAGACAGCAGAAATCAGCGGAAGTTGACGACGTGGTTTCGATAACCGTATCTAGAATGTTCTGCTCCAAAGGCTAGATCATGTTTGCGAAATGAGTTAGCGGAGGCGAGAGAGCGTGGGAATTGGAGAGACGCAGACACAACTGGGGGGATAATTCGGGCTGGCGGAACGTCGTGCGTATCCTTGCTAAGCTTTACAGACTTTCTGACGCTTTTCCCCGGTTGCGTTTCAGTGTTCATGCCCTGTAGGCATATCCCAGTATTTATAGAAATCTGAAGCATATTCGAGGAAAAGAGTCAAAAAGAGAACCCTATATTGAAGACCTGGACGCCAAGCCCATCACCCTCGGCGGCTTCTCCCTCGCCGACGCCGTTTCCCTGCGGCACAACGGACCGACCAGTGCGATTTTTTCCGCTTTCCCCCTTGTTTTTTTAAAGAATGTTACCAAACTTGTGTTCAAAGCCTACACAACGTAGCTGCTTCTGACATGCAGACGCAAAGTACGCAAAGTCCATCTTGTCAATCTACTACCTAGTTATATCACTCTTGTGATCACTTATATCACTTATATCAGCTATATCACTCACATTTTTGTGCCATTATCAGTATAGTGAAACTAGTGGGGATAAAAAGTGAATCTCCCGGTCGCAGCACCGGTCTCGTGTACGGCGAAGAGGCGGGCTCTGCTGAAGCAGCTGGAGGACGACCCGTCGGCCGAGAACATCTTCTCCATCTACCTACCGCAGTGCGACGTCGGCGATGAAAGGTATACGGCAGGATAGGCTTATCAGTGTTATGGGTCATGCCGGGAATGGTACGGTATGGTCATGCCGCATGCTGATCACGAGAAGTGATAAACATTCTGCATTCGATAGAGCCATCTTCTCTCAGGCAAAATTATAAAACCGTTTTTCATTTCCTCATTTTGAATAAGCTTTGTCATAGTATGGCGAAGTTGCAATCTTACTCTGTATGATCCTAGAACAAGACAATAGCTTTTTGCAACAATTGCTTTCACTTAGGCGTGACTCACTAAAAGCTGGCACGAAGAGATACAAGCATCTCACCTACGTTGAATCGTGCAGATTACTCCTCTTTGTCGCCCTGGTCTTTACATAATGAAGCGAAGATCAGAAAAGCGTATTGTGTACGGAAATGGCAACTCTCTAAGATTATAGCATAAGAAGTTATATATTTTCATATTTATTACCTTTTCAGCCTCTACGTCCGGATGCAGTGTCATCGATCCTCAAATTACTGTTGGTGCGTCAACTCGAAGAGTGGCGAACCCATTCCTGGTAAGTATATCATATTTATTGTTTTGCTCTCGAACCAACAGTTGCATGCTGTTTAGCACGTGTCTGTGTATATAGAATTTGCTCATCTCTGCATACGAACCTGCCTCCCCCCTAGGCACCTCAGCGATCGTCCCGCCGAATATCGATTGCGAGAACATCTCCAAGAAAGCGAAGGCCTCGAAGAAGGGCCGCAAACGGCAGCGGCTCCGGAGGGGATTCAAGCGTACGTCGGACGATTTCCATTTTATTTTATAATACTCGAGCTTTGCAAAATGTGCAATCATGATAGTAGAAAAATACTGCATTGAATCGGATTAGCAAAATGAGCATATATATAGAAAATGAGCATAAGGGCACGGAGTCGTGTGTCCAAATACGCTTCACCCCGCCTTCATCTTGAGGCATGACATACCCAGGCGTTTTATAACATTTTTATTTTTTATAAATCTAAGGTTTTTTTATAAATATAATAATTTGGTTAAATGCTTGTATTTTCAGGTTGCCACGGGCAGAAGAAGGCGCGGTTCTACAGCCGGCTCTTCGACACGTTCGTGGAGGAGATGACGGGCGGGACGCGGAAGAGAAGGGGAAAGGGAGGAGAGGAGAAGGACGAGGCTATCGAGTGGAAGTTCGGGGAGATGGACAAGGACGGGGATCAGGTGGGCGCTTGGATGGATAAATATTTAGAGTGTATAATTTGTTTTGTAATGTTAAAAGTCTAGTGCATAGTGGATCGGAATTTGAGGTGATCGCTCGATCGGAGTGGAAAGGCTACCGGGCAGCCATAAGGATGTGGCCGGGAGTGCGGACTTGTGCCAGGTAAAACTAAGTGGTTTGCGGTGGCTAAATAGTGCGTTTATGCCGTATTTTCTCCGAACTCGGTACAATTCTACATATATTTGCTCTAAGGAACTTCTTCCGCTTCTGCGACTCGAACCTCGATAGGCGGATAACGCGGCAGGAGTGGAAGGAGTGCACGGAGTTCAACGAATGTGCGCATGTTTCCTCGCCCTTCTCGATCTCTCAACTCGTATTTTATGCAGAAAATTGTTTATTCTCCGCAAACAAGCGGAAATAGCAATGCTTTACAGTATCCGCCAAGCCGATCCTTCCCCAGCCTTCGTTCTCACCCGTTCTACAAAATCCTTTCCTGGATCTTCTCAAGCCCGAAGAGTAATTTATTAATATCTTAATTTCTACATTCTTTTTTGCTTTAATGGTTCACAAGCTTTAATGGTAAATGCGATTTGCCAAATACTTGCACAGTGCAATAGCAATATGCGATTACACATTGCACTTCAGAAGGAAGGAAGAGCATACATTACCGAGAGAATTTCGTTCATCACATTCCAGATAAATACAAAGCTGTCCACATTTACGTCAGAATTGTTGTCGACGACTGCTTCCCATTCGTGGTGCGGCCTGCATTACAATTCATTCCATTTTATATAATACGCGGTCTAGTTAAAAACGGATTCAATTTCCTGTACTGTAATTGGTCCGCCTTTGTTCATTCCTGCCCCTTCTTCGATCTCTTTATGCCGCTGCGCAACATTTTTCACAACCACACGCTGAGGGAATTTACCCCAACTATGTCCTATGGAGTAAATTCAAAGGCTCTTTCCCCCCAAATGGCTCGTGTATAGTGGAATAAAAAGATCCGTCGGAAAATCATTCCGAATATCAAGCCTACAAAGGTGAACGGCAAAACCGTTCCCTGCCACACGAAGTTTCATCAATATTCATTAGAAAATGGAAGCTCATCAGTCGCTCTCTAGCTACCAATTAATTTCGAGATCACTCTCTTCTGATCTACTGATCGACAGCAAAAAGGAAAAGGTGAAATTAAATAAACTAAGCGACTACCGCTCACTGGAGCCTTTTTTATTAAAACCAGGAATATACATAGCTGAACTCGATTAATGCGTAGAAACCTTAGCGATCGACACCGCACCTGAAACATGCATGATTAAAATAGTTATTAATTAAAGAGTGAAATGGATAATACTTTCTGCCTTGAAGGTAACATAAAGTGTCAGATTGGAGGGGAGATTTCGCGCGCGATGGTTTGAAAATGGTGACACCCGAAGCACAGAGTTCGGAAACAAGAGGAAAAGACACGCGACGAAAATATCTAGAGTCAATGATTGTAAACAGCAAGAGTCACGCTGCGCGCCCCTACAGTAGTTTGCAGTTCAGGGCGGGCAGTATACCGTCAACTTAGTTCATACCGGGACAAATTCGGTTTTTCCCAATGCGATTTTCATGTTTTTCGTCATAACTATTTTCTGCGTGGACCAATTGATACCAGGACAAACTCGGTTTTTCCCAATGCGATTTTCATGTTTTTCTTCATAACTATTTTCTGCGTGGACCAATTGAGCTCAAGCTTAGTACACAGGTAGATCTTGATGAGATGAATCGAATGAACCCAACCAGAAGTTTCTAGACCCTTTTTGAACGGAGTTAGTGCCTCGTATAAGATATACCGAATATGTCCCGATATACACTAAGTTGACGGTACATCGTAACGGAAAGGGTGGAATAGGACTTCGAGCCTCATGTTGGAGGGAGGCTCTGTTATCAGACAACTCACGGACGAAATGCTCATAATAACAAATGAACTGAACAACCTGACGTAGAGCTATTTGAAGTTTGGCGTCGGCGATTGCTGCGGAGCAGAAAGAGCGTTGTTGAGATGGGAGAGTGCGAGGCGAACAATACCTTAAAAGGCCATTCTGAACCGTCGAATCCATACCGCCCAGAGACTTCAATAAATTACGGGTGAGAGTGGCGTTATAATATAAATAGTATAATGACACGTGCCTAATGTTCCACAACTAGAGTGATATATCTAAGCATACATCGAATAGCTATTAAAGGAGCCGGCCCACGAGTACGGTAGCTTTTTGAATTCGCGGGCTACCCTGATATGCAATTTAGGCCTCTCCGCTCATCGTTTCTGGTCGTTCTTTTTGTTTAAATGATCAGAACAATGTGAAAAATCGTTTCGTCAATGAATCAGTGGTGTATCTCATCTCATTCAGCTAATATATTCGATTTTGTGAAAAGCGCGTAGCTCTTTGCACCTTCAGTACTCAGCGGAGAGTGAATGAAATCGCATAAGACTTGGAATACCCGATCAGGAAGATTAGATCTAATGAATGACGTAAAGGCGAATAGGGCCAGAAATTCGTGGTGCGGCTCCTTTAAAAAGTGTTGCTTGGAGTAAAATATAGCTAGAAGGGAAATTCTAACCACGGATCCCATGCGCAGAAACGGAAAAATCATGTCCGGGAAACGATCGATAACGTAGGCTGGTAGACACGGACATATGGTAATGATTGCCAGAGGAAGCAAGAACGTAACGGCCGCATCCAGCAACTGCAAATCGACTTATTGCTAGAAACTTTTGAACCATCTCCGGTTTTTCGTTCCTCTTCGTCTCTTTACACCGACATTTTTTCAATTAACTATTTTTAAAACACCACGAATTATTTCGAAATCACCTGTCCGACTATGATCCTCGAAGCACGTTCCATAGTCCTGAGTGTCCGCGTGCGGACGATTGCCTGAAAACAATTTATTCTTTACGAAATGTGTGACTACATTATTGCATATAATTCTGCGTATCGTACTCATACGACTAAAGTTCGCAATTTAAACGCATTTTGAAATGCGGACACCTTGCTCTTGGACAATCCGCGAACCGTCAATCCAGCGAGGACCAGAAGAGTTGCAAAAATAGAGGCTGCGGAAACCGTGAAGACAATTGCACCTGCAAAGTGAGTTCGTTTGAGCATTTGCAATATACTTCCCATCATACATAGATACCAGCCTCTAAGTAACAAATGACGATTTAAAAGAAAGAAAAGAAAATCAATAAAAGAAAGTACTACCACACTCGTGCTCGTAGGATTGACATTGAGAACATTTTTTCCTATCGGCAGTGTTAATTTTTTTATATATTTTTTTTCAAAAATATAGGTCCATTTCGTCAAGCATTTGTCCTACCGTAAAGGAACTCTGACACATCGCCCACTCTTCCGCCTAGTAGCAACACGTTCACACTGCGGGTTCCACGCCAGCTTTCAATCTGAAAAATGCCTAAGTACCAAAAGTTGTTAGAAAGCATTTTTAACGTCAGATAGATTAGCTTGCCACTTTTATAAGAAATCAAGTGGTACCATAGGAATCAAGGTCGGATCGGTCGATGGTTTAGTGAAGATGTAGAAGGCAATGCCTATAGAATACGTGCAGATTGTAAGAACGACCATAGCAGCAAAGAAGCTTCTGAAAGAAAATATATTGCATAATTTCCTCAATTAGCTCTCAACATATAATTAATAATTGTTATCAAATTTTCTTTATTTTCTGAATAGAAAAGAAAGAACGCACCTATTGTCCAAAGTTAGTGTTCGGTAGAGGGGTGTAATCGTTTGGTGAATGTCTATTATTAGGTAGTCGAAGGCAAGCGATGTAGTGCATGCGAGCATTATCAAAGTTCCCTTAACTCGTTAGATTTAAAATATTTATTTGTTTTCACGATGTCCATCTATGTATAGTGGAATGTGCTACTATTGCCGATATAATGATGTTACACAGATTCTCGCTTTCTCTCTCACTAAAGTAGTGGTTTATAATTTCCCTCCTTCTTCTAAAATTTCATATATATAGTTGATTGCAATGTTTTGCTCCTGGACAAAACGAGATTAGGTACAACCTTTGAGTAGCAATCACATATTGAACTCTTTACTACTTACTATTATGTTATAAGTCCTGTCTGTACGTATGTCTATGTGTGTGTGTCGGTGTGTATCCGCAATGTTTGTGACCGGCATAACTTAGTGGTCGTTGAAGATATCGAAAAAAGTTCAAAGTGACTAATATTATCTATTCGAAAATCTCGAAAACCCTTTTTGTCCGATTTTGAAAATATACCTGAGCTGAAATATATTTATTTAAAAAAAATCAAAAAAACTAAAACTTTGCCAGAGCGCATTTTAGAGCACGGAGATCATTTTTAGAACCTTGTAAAAAACTTTGAATATCTTCCCTCCGGCACCCACCCTTCATGCAATCATAATTTTATCTCAATTATGCTTGCGCGCGCGGCGGCAAGCGTAATAGAGGTAAGATCTATAAATTGATCGCTTAGTTGTACTATTTTACTAACAGTGGACGTAAAACATCTTAGGCAGTTCACGAAGCGTGCGCGGGAGCTCTGCGTTGACCCCATTAGCGCTGCACACTTCGCCGCCGAGTACGGCGCAGTTATGCTATTTTCTTATCATCAATTTCACATTAGTACCAAGCAAAATTTCGTTATCTATGGAATGTAGATGCTTACTCATGTCGTTCTATCCTAACGTTAAAAATCGGTTTTATGCTTTTGCTTTTTTTCGGATCATTGTGATACAGATTCCCATTTGTTCCGTGGTCTACCAAGCCTTCGTGGATACTGAAAACGAGGGTACTTACAAACAGTGCACTCCCAGAAGCACTTTCGTCGCACAGCAATCCGTAGCAGAGAATAACTGGGTACGGAAGAAGTGGATACAATGAATAGCAAAGAGACAAGTATGTATCACTGGCAAGCATGCACACCTGAACAACTGCATTTTCAACAACTTATAAACCGATGAAAAACTTTAAATCTATTCTTTAGTTATGTGTGATTCATAATAGAAAATATCAACTTCCTAAAACTTTTCGTGGGTTGTTGAATGAATACTTTTAACTTCTTACTTCCAAGGCAATATTGCCAAATTTCACGCTTGGTGGAATGTGCTGAAGTTTGTACAATAAGTGGTATATGCAGTAGGGATGGAGCACGGCCGATATGGCAAGGGTGAGGTAGAGATAGCTGGAAATGATTGCAATCATTTGTTTTACATCGAATTGGCACAGAAATTTAACTGAGTGCGGAATTCATAATAGAAATTCCAATTTTTGAGTTGCGGAAGAAATTAGGAAATTCATAGATTGTCGTTAGATTTGCGGGAAATTCAGTTACGGAAAATTCATACATTTGAGTTATAAGTTGAAGTCGTAGTTCCGTGTCAATTTGAAGGCCGTAAGCGTTCATTGATGACACATTCCGATTCATCTCATTGAGTTGTTAGGGTTTGCAGTACGGCAAGCAAAAAATAATAACTGAAGAACGAAAGGAGGAGGAAAAACCTGAAGAAAAGAATATAATCGAGATTATGTTGATATCTATGATCCCGTTCTTAAAGGTGGTGTAAACAGAACAACATTAGAAACTCCCGCCACGAAGAGCCTGTACAGCCGCAAAAGATTACGGTAATGACAGCCAAACCAAACATTCGATCAAACGCAATTTTCCGCAAACTATTCTACGGATGGCGTACTGTATCGGGTCTAAATAATTGTTCGCGCCGTTATTTTTTGAATTCCCTGTACATCAAGCAACTTTTGCTCACGTTTTCTCAGCAATTTGTAAAAGTTTTTAATTTTTACTGTTATTTTGTTTAGAATTAGAGCCCTAAGATCACAAAAAGCAGGCCTGATTAATGCCTCAAAAATTCTGTTTACACCACCTTTAATTCTCAAAAACAAATATGTTTTTTTGATGAAGACCAGTGTGGTGCGTTGTAGTATTCACTCGACGCCTATACCAGTGGGAATGCGAAGATTCAATTGTGAATTAAAAAGATCCGTCGGAAAATCATTCCGAATATAAGGCGAGAGAGTGTGCAAAAGTGAGAGAATTAGACTCATTTTGGAACGAAAGAAACTGATGGATCGGTTTTTCCACTATATCTGTCAGCAATGGGTCAAGTGTAAACACAGGTACTGTTGCGGTGAAAGTGAGGGAGAGTTTTTCACAACAATTTTTTCTCCATATATTCATGGGGTTTTACTAACTTTTATTTGTTGCCTTCTCTCATAAGCATCGAATGACGAAATAGTATGAAAAACAGCATCATTGGGATGCGAGTCTCTTTGAGAGAAATGTGCTACAGAAATAGGCTCACGAATACGGCAATTTAGGCCTATCCGCTCATCTTTTCTGGTCGAACGATGTAAAAAATCGTTTGTCAATGAAACCAAACTGTATCTCCTCTCAGTGAGATAATAAAGCCGATTTTGAAAAAAAGCTTGTTGTTCTTCGCACCTTCAGTAGTGCTGCTAAAACAATGGAAACCCGCATTACAATTTGTGATATTTTATATGAATATACAGTTGAGACCATTGCTGAGAAGATATCAACGGCAAAAGAACGAAGAGGTATGCGGAGGTTGCAAGCTCATTTTCCACGGTATTCTGCCCTAATGGAAAACCTTCAGAAAGCGAAAAAATCAGTGTGCCGCGTACCACGAAAGAATAATTGTGAATGGCAAAGTAAGGGCATGATTATAAATACTAAACGTAATCTCCATCTCTCACCGACAGCACCCTGATAGTCTCAACTGGCAACGTCGTTGTCAATTCGCTTACCATAGGTCTAGAATATTGTGTCCCAGTTAGAAAGCTCAAATTGATCAAATTCCCCGCCGCAAGATTACTAAATTGGTTTCTTATGCGAATTCACACGCCTTCACTGCATTAATTCGACTTCAGTCCGAATAAAGGTTAGATTGAAAACTTTATGCATCGATACGCACTTATATTCAGCGCTAAAATGAAAATGTAAATAGAATAGTATGAAGAAAAGTACTGAGGAAAATAAACGACGATCGTTGCTGTTATGATGTAATGATATGTAAAATGCGGATGGCTTAGTAATATTATAATTTGACGCAGAAAGAACAGTTTAAGAGAGACCATCGAACACTCAGTTATAGTGGAATAAACCGATCTGTCAGTTTCTTCCGTTCCAAAATCAGTCTAATTCGCTCACTTTTTTCTCTCTCGCCTTATATTTATTTGGAATGATTTCCGACGGATCTTTTTAATCGACTATATGTATGTGGAGTGGTAAACAGTTTCGATGCATATCCAGATAGTCTACGGCATAATCTGAATTCAAATTGACATCAAGTACATCGATATATACTTGCAAATTAATGTTGCGAAACTCGGCG
Source organism: Micoletzkya japonica (assembly GCA_900490955.1). Classification (NCBI taxonomy): domain Eukaryota; kingdom Metazoa; phylum Nematoda; class Chromadorea; order Rhabditida; family Diplogasteridae; genus Micoletzkya; species Micoletzkya japonica. The sequence goes on along the minus strand of LS892926.1, from coordinate 87,932 downwards.
CTGCACTGCCACCCCATTGTGGAAAGGGTTTGCAAATCCAGAGTACCCCTAATGTTGTAAAAGAAAAACACCTTCTATTAGAAGGAATCGAGCAGGTGCGGTGTGGAACAGGACATATCTACTATGCGCGGCAAAAAGGTCTGGAGTAAGGGAATAATGTTTTCCGAAACAACATTATTTTCTTACGTACCCCACAGGGTTACAAAGTGCATAAATCACCCTGCCAACTCTAATTTTCATATTAACATACTATCTACTCGCTATTTTGAAGAAACACTACCAAAAAGTATAATAATTCCTGCGCTGTCTGCGCTCTCTTCGTGCCGCTCCGCTCTTTCGTCGAAAGTAAGAATGTGATTGACTGGCTTGGCAAATTATTTTAATTTAAAAAGGTTAAAATATAATCCTTCCCAACACTTCTCCGATTTATTCACTTCGCCTGGTCCGATGAGGAGTGGTTCCTCCATCCTTGCGCTGTTCTTGCTTCTAGCGTTATTGGTAAGTCATGTTATGTTTTCCAAACTTCTTGTAAAATTAATTGCTGTAAAATTAACAAAGTTGACATAGTTTTTGCAGCCACCTGAGGTCAACACACGCACGAAGAGCAAACATGTAGCAAACACTACTAGCAACACTATTCCTCCCGAGGTATCCATTTAGGAAATAGCTAAAATCTGGAAATAACGTTTCTAATCTCTATTACTTTTAAAGGGGACATGGAAATTAAAGGGACATGGAAGCGACAGATTTTTTTAAACCGAATATGACAATACTCATAAAATACGTTTCTTAGACGATAATATCGTTTGAAAGATTTTTTTTTTAAATTTCGGCAGCGAGAAATATTTATTTGTTCCGGGAGTACCTCGATGCAATTAGCATTGTTACTATGCGCTAACCGCAGTAAGACTGCGCTTTGGTTGGGAAATTATTCAAATAAAAAAATATCCAATTAAAATTTTATATCTCGCGAACTATACATTTGTATGCGCCCTTGTTTTGATTTTTGTATCATTTAGGTGACGAACTTTCATATGAAAGGCAATCTTTTTTGGCTTCCATGTCCCTTTAATTTCTGCTTTATAGTAGAAACAAGCCTTTTTCGATGACCTTCAAGAGGAGTTAGTCATCTTTTTTTCTGTTATACGTTCCGTTTTCCTCCAATATAATTTGTGCAGCCACCCGAGGTCAGCGCAAGCACGGAGAGCAAAAATGCAGCAAACACTACTGACAGCACTATTACTCCCGAGGTATCCATTTAGGAAATATAGATGTCATAACGGTATAACAGCCCCCGGTATGGGAGACGAGAGTGAAGAATGAGGTTAACGATGTCGATAGTGGGGAGAATGAGATTAATTAGCTTATCGATGTATATAAGCGGACGGCATCGGTAAACTTATCGACACCGTTATTGTTCGTTCACTCACTGCGCTAGGGCGGTCTGGTTTATTGATGTCTCAAGTTGAGGAAGAGGTGAACTGATTTTCGGAAGTATTCCACATTGATTTGAATGTAAAATTGTAGTGTGAGGCTTGCTTTTTCTGCATCTTGTCGATGGTTATCGATGGTACTCCCCCGTTAACCACCGTTAACAAAATCACCGCTCACCGGTGCACCGTTAATGAAGAATGAAGAGAGAGAATGGCTATCGGGACCGTTAACCGATATCGTTACGACATCTCTATTAGGAAATAGCTAAAAGCTGGAAATAACGTTTCTAATCTCTACTACTTCGCAATTAAAGGCCCCCTCCGACCATCTCATTCATTTCTAGGTACATCCAATTAACGTGCGGTTAGTTGGTTGTGAGATACAAGAGATGAATGAAGAGACGCAGAAAGCAAGAGGAATCTTTGCACAGCTTTTACTAAGCAACGGCGAAATTTCATAGTTTCAAATTTTTACTTGGAACTCAAGACACTGAGAGTTGTCCAATGATGTCACAAAGAATAGGGTAAAAAATTGGTCGTTGGGGGCCTTTAACCTTCGGAGAGCAGGTTAAAATCAGTGTTTATCTCGGAGAGCACAGTTTCCAATAAGTAAAAATTATAGTTTGTCAATAAGTAAATCATTATTTGTTCCTTTTTCGTCTTGCTTCTTGTAAAATTAATAGCTGGGTCACAAAGTTAACATAATTTCTCCAGCCACACGAGGTCAGCGAAAATTCAGCAAACTCTACTGACAACACTGCTACTCCCGAGGTATCCATTTAGGAAATGGCTAAAATCTGGAAATAACGTTTCTAATATCTACTAGTTGGCAATTAACCTCCGGAGAGCATGTTAAAGGAAATGTCCCACGAAAAAAATCGTTGCTGAGTTATCCGTTGGAAACATTGTGGTATGGGCTAGACAACAAGACGAGCAAAAATCCCGATTCGAAAATGTTATCTGGACCTCAGTACGGCCATCTGAATGTGCGAGATACGGTAAATCTCGTGGGGTAGTTTGTAGTTTAACCAAGCACTCCTCTCCTCCAAATATACCCAGTGGCAATGCCTGATCTCCAGCGCTCTCACATCTACACACCTCCGCCCCTTCCCTTGCTCTTCCCTTCCTGCTCCTCGGAGAGCGAGAGCGAACAGGCATTGCCAG
>LS892926.1:67220-78846 GCA_900490955.1 Micoletzkya japonica | reverse complement strand
AGCGGTTTCCGCACGTAGGATTTGATCCTGTAGGCGAATAAGTGAACCAAAAATTATGAATTTGAAAACTTAAGTTCGTTACTATGAGTTCAATAAGCCCTGAAATTTTTGTGGAGATTGGTTCAGCCACTCTTGAGGAAATTCAAAAATAGTGGTCAATTCGCTATTAGACACATTCTTCACCGGGCGGAATGCTGTGGAAGGAGATCTGGATGGATTCCTACCTCTTATCCCCCTCTTATCTTTCTTCCTTTTTCTCCCTATTTCGATCATTTTATAAAGCCACTAGGAACGAAAAGGTTATGAGATTTCTAAATCATTTACAATCTCTTCATACGGCATCTTTCTATTGAAGCAAAATGGCAAAAAAAGAGAAAGTTTATCTTTTTCAAAAATAAAAAAGAGAGAAAAAGTTTTGCGCATGATAAAAGATAAATAGCGTATAACTAATTTTGAAATGTGTATAAAGAAAGAGAAATAAGATAACAGTTGTCGTAACATTCCTAAATTATTCAAATGAATATAATATTATTAAGGTAACAGTACTAAGATATTAGCTAGAAGATGTGATAGACTAGTAAAATACATAAAAGGAGCGTTGTACACTTTTTGTAATGTGGCCCCTGCCCTTTCAGTTGATCTAGGAATTTAGAAGAATTATAATAATTTTATAAATGCAAATAGGAGGATAAGTAATTGGGTAGGAAAGCAAAATAAAGAATAAAGGCAGGAAAGAAGAGAGAGCGTAACTATAAATCGCTTCCCGATCTTTCTCTCCGTCTTCCCTTTCTATCTCTTATAGGTTGACTGTCTGCTTTTAAGCTGTTGACCGTGCATTCATGGTATACCAAGTGATTTTCTTCTTTAATCAAAACCCACTTACACAGTAATAACACAGCACCACAATACAGCAATGTACTAGAGATGATAGATCAGGAAAAAGGGAGGGGATGCAATGACTACTTTCGCCTCTTGAAAATCTTGCACAGCACTCCATCGCCGGGCTTCAATATGAGCTGAAAAGCACTGATCTACATCTCTTACTGATTAAAGGGAGGATGCATCCTCTAACCAAAAGTTTTAAAATTCGATGAAAATTTTTCTAAGGTTTCAAAATGTGCGGAAAAAGATAATAACAATAAAAAATCGAAAATAGCATGTTTTATTTTTTCGTTCCGGGCTTCCGTCGTTGAGAAGATTGTCGCTTTTGATTTAATTCCTTTCGCTAAACACAGTAGCATCGTCGTTGTGCGAAATTTCAAAAAATGATTTCTCGAATACTATTAATTTTTATATTTTTTCCTTTTGTTTTTATGCTAATTACGGCAAAATCTTTCATATAAGCTTCACTTGAAAATCACTTCCATGTCCCTTTAACTCTTTTCCTTTCAATCCTGGAAGAGGTGCTTCTGCGCCTTACTTAGTCAGCAGCTAGTCGAAAAGACCATGAAAAAAGAAGAAAGGAAAACCTCGAGTTTATAAAAACGTGGCAGAAAAGAATGACAGAAAAATAAATAACCTCCGGTACGGGCCGGTTGCCGGGAACGGGCTCGGTAGTAACGACGCGGAAGCGACGGAAGAACGTCGACAGCACGATCTTCTCCTCGGACAACGCAAACTTCTGGCCTGAAATGCACATTTGGAACGTGTATTCCGAGCAGCTCCACCTTCTACCTTACGTATTTACGCGAATTATTTACATTGATCTTGAATAGAAAAAAGGAATCGAAAAATTACCCTACTTTTATTCGTGTATTTTCGCTTTCTTTGTTCTCTGTTATCGCGTTTCTCTGGAACAGCAATAAGCTCATTCTTATTAGACGACACCATTGAGCTGCCCGTTTTATATTTACCCCTGTTATCTTCATCTTTACCATTCCTGCCCATTCACGTCTCTTTTTTTCAGTGTGGATAAAATGTACGTATGTATCTATGTATTCTCTAACCTATGCAATTGCGCGGCCCGGCCGAGAAGGGGTGGTATGCGTACGGGTGTCGCTTGGCTATCGCCTCGGGCGTAAAGTGGTCCGGGTAGAAGAGTGTCGGGTGCTCGTATTGCTGAACGAGAGATTATAATTTATTATTATTATAGTATTGTTTATCGAATACACTGTAGGTCATAAAGGGCATATATAGCTTTCCTTTCCAGCGGGGTTGCCGTCGTCGCAATGTTGGTATTGATTTCTAGGATTGTTTAAGTCTGTGGTATTACCAGTGTGGCATGAGATTAGAGCAAGGCGAATAAACGATGAGCGTATCACCAAAGTGCAAGAATGATCCGTGACTGGGAATTTGATGACATCTGTCGAACTCTATGTGGGAGACCGTTGTTTATTAGATATGTGGTACGCTGTGTTTATTAGATATGTGGTACGCGTTGACTATAGGGAAGTAAAAAAGATACGTCATTAGGTCATTCCGAACAGATAGTTGTGCAAAAGTGAGAGAATTAGACACATTTTGTAATCAAAGTAAGGGACGGACCGGTTTGTTCAACTATACACTGAGCGAAATTTCACCACCAAACAGCCTCTAGTTAATCATTCACCACACAAATTTCACCAGCCCGCTGGTGAACTGTACTCCATTCTCGAGCGGGCTTGCGAAATTTGTGTGATGAGTGATTCACTAGGTGCTGTTTGGTGGTGAAATTTGGGTGTACCTTGGGATCGCGCTGTGTCGCGTACGGCACCAGGATAACGGTGATGCCCTTGGGCAGGAGCGTGTCCTTGATCACCGTATCCTGCGTGACACGACGCGCGAACATCGGCACGGACGGGTACAGTCTGAAGGGTTGTGCTTCGTCAAGATTATATTTTAATAGTTTTAAGAATATATTTTAATATTTTAATATAGTTTAAAACCTCTTTCCGTCAAGAGTAGATCAAATTGCAAAAAAAGTATAAGCCGACTTCACGCAATACGTTGATATCGTATGCACCAGGAGGATCACGGAGTTCACTCAGTTAATACGGCAATTTCACTCGGTCGAGAAAGCTTCAAAGTCGCTGCATCAAGAAATGCATTCGGAATAAGTGAACGAAAGATGCGAGATCGTCAGGCGCCTGAGGGCCTTCCTGACGTGCCTGAGGGCCTCCTTGATGCAGCGTTCGAGGTAGACCATCCGTTTGAGGTCGCCGTCGTTCGGCTCCCGCATGTCGTCCCCGAAGATCTCGTCCATCTCCGCGTGCACCTTCGCCTCAACGAAACTATCATCATTGGCGAAAACGTTCCGTCAGTAAACGCTCATTCCTACTTTGCCTCTCTGCCTACCTCTCGCTGAAATTCGGAACGAAACAACTTTCGAGATGCATTTTCGTCAACCATACTGTATCAGAGATAGCAATCGATCGCATCTGTTCCTATGATGTACAGAATCTCTCTAAAGTCGCATTTCTACTGTTGAAGTATCTACCGTAAGAAGAGTCGTGAAGCTTTAGCCAAAGATGATATGCAAGGCTAAGTGTAGTGTTAGCTAGCAACTTTTGGTGCTCTTTCGACTGGTACATGTCTCATGTGAATCCCTTGGCTAGACCATCTCCTTGTAAGACTACAGATCTCAGATACCTGCTCCTCGGGGTACTGTCCCAACAGCCACACGGAGAAGGCCATTCCGGCGGCAGTCGTGTCGTGGCCTGCAAAGGAGCGCTCGTCTCTTTCTCGGTGTACGCCGCACTCACAGAGCAATTTGTGGGCAATATTTCCCCACGATTTGCACTTCGGGAATAGTTCACCAGCGTGTATTGTGCTCGAGCACGTAGCGCTCCTACAGAATAAGAACATCTAATATAAAATCTATGTATTGCTGACGAAAAAGCTTGACCGAACTCCTTTCATGCCGTTTCTATCTCTCACCTAAAGTAGACAACAATTACCCCCAACCATACCTTCGAACATGAAGGTGTCGACCTCCTCTCGGATGTCCTCGTCGTCCAGACTGTGGGCGGCCTGTTGCGTGAGCAGCAGATCGAGGAACGCAACCTTCCTGAAGATTTGACGAGGGACCTCGCCGAAGTATAAGCCTAACACCTCCTCCGAGGGACTAAAGACGAACTCATGCGTGCTGTCAAGGAGTGTTAACACGAGAATAGCGCAATCTATGATCTGGTAATGGATAAGAGATCGAGGATTGGGAAAGGAAGCAAAAAAACGTATTCTTTGCCTACACCCATGCACAGTATGAAAAGAGGAAAACGAAAGGAAGATTACTACTTCCTTTCCCAGCCGTATCGAGGACGTAGCATGCTTTCCGTACCTCTTGGTAGCCGGAGCAGTCTTTCCCTCACTGGCTTCGCCATCAAGTAGACCCTCTTCACGCATGGACTCCCTGCGCTCCGCGATTACCTATGACGCAGAATTATGACTGAGGAAAAGGTTATTCTAAATATGTACGAAGGCTCAAGAAGGATGGAAGCACAGCATTCCAACGAAAGGAGAAGCGTCTAATAGCGAATTCGCAATTCAGTTTGAATTTACTCCTCAACGACTGAATGAATCTTCATCAAATTTTGGCAACTCTTTGGACTGATGGGGAGGAGCTTAAGTTTTTAAATTGGCGGAATTTGGCACATATTATGTCCGTAATTGTGATAGATCACAGGGGAATCCGCCATTCGCTAATCGAACGCTAGGAATGCTATGGAAGATTCAACTACGTGAAGTGTTTCATGCGTATAGTAGAGAAAAAGGAAAGATATAATCGTTCCGGGCGTAACTCCGATTCCGGGCCCTCTAGTGTAATACTATCCAATTCTAATACGCATTATGTGAAAGACTTGGGATTCGTCATCTCAAAAAGCACTCAATCTTATCGGTATCTACCTTCATAGCGGAATGGTGTTGTGTCAAAGTGCTAAAAATCTGCTAAACAGCACAACTCGTAAAACAGAATTATACGTTCCGTTTTCCTCGACTATAGGCTTGTTGATAACATAATAAGTGGGAGACCATTTACAATGATCAAAGACTTTTCCTTAGCGGTCATAATCTTTCTCGTTAGACTTGTGGTTGTTGATGATGTTTTCGAATGAGTCCCGTCATGATGATGATATAATACCTTTCGCGTGAAGTCGTTGGTCATCTTCACGAGGCGGTTGAACTCGAAGCCCAGGCCGCTACCGTACCAGAGCGGGGCGAGATGGAAGAAGGGGAATCTGAGCATCGTCTTGTTTTTTTGTCTTTCTGCTTTCGTCAGAAAAATCTTTTTTCTTTCTGCTCTCGTCAGAAAAATCTTTTCTCTTTCTACTCTCGTCAGAAAAATCTTTTTTTTCTTTCTGCTTTCGTCTGGCGGCTACCTGACGTAGGTGAAGATGAGGTCGGAGATGCGGCAGACGGCGTCGACGTACTCGATGTTCGTGCCCGCCTGCGCGTTGATCCTCGTGCCCATCGCCGTCTCTGCAAGAGAGTTGTGCACACTCATCTTTTTCGCCAATATCTTTCATTTCTTTTGGCGACGAGACGCGTCGCGGCTACGAATGCTGCATGAAGCGTAGTAGTCGTTGTACTGACCAGTCTGCACATCTCTACTCTGCTACACAGCAGAGAGCGGGAAACGGATCATTTTCATGGCTGTGTTTCACAAGCTTGCCCCTGTAGAGGCAACGGCCGTTAATAAAGGGACATGAAACGTAACCGAAAACTTGGTCCGTTTCCCGCTCCTTACAACACAGCCTTGCAAGCATGACAATAGCGAATGGCGGTTTTGGATCCGATTCTGTAGGGGAACCAGCCAGCGAAAATCCAACAATTTGAAAGCTTAAGTTCGACGTTATGAACCCACCAACCGCTTCCCAACGCAATGGCACGGATGGACCGGCTCACAAAGCGCATCTTTTAGATACATGCATTTCGCGTCTCTTCATTCGTCGACCAACATTATAGTAGGGTTTAATGGTAATTAGACTGGGTTTATTATTTCCTTACTCTCATTTCTAAACTATCCTCACTCGGGGTCTCCACTGAGGAGCCTCCGCCCCGAGTGATGGCATGGCCGTCTGGCGGTAGGAGGCGAAACGGTCATGCCCCTCCTTAGGTAGATATAACTTATTTTACGGCAAATTATAAAATTTCTATCTCATAATTTTATAACGTAAAAAGTTTCTAAATTAGTCTACAATGCCTAACCATGGGAGTTAACAAACATTCTTTGATTTAAGATTTCGGTGCGCATGCCAGACTGTACCGCAAATAATGTCGAGGGCGCATCGCTTCGAGAAGGGGTACATGTCGAACTCGCGGTCCGTGTCCGCGTACTTCTCCAGCTGTTCGACCATCACCTGAGCCAGCCGAAACTACATAATTTATTAAACACCTACCAAATGGAAAAATGCATACTCTCAAATCCTCTCCTCTAACCTAAGCCGTGGCAGCGCAAAAGTTCAATAATATAATATTTACAAGACATAGACCCCTTGAAAATTCATGAAATGTGTGACAGGCCACACAGGAAAGAGAAAGGCTGACATCCGCCTGGTGCTTCGATTTCTTTCAAAAACGCAAGCATAGATGCGCCATCATTTTAATACTTTTCAAAGTAAGGTATATGACGCACTATCTGAGAGAGTCGACATGCCCTGGAACGTAGAAAGTTCATGTCTTCCGATTTGTCTGAAAACAAGTTTCTAGGATCATTTTTTCATGATTAAAACGATGGACTTGGTTTGAGACAGCTAAAAAAATTTCTGTAAAGCGCTTTAAAATTTTTAAAGTTGGGCCTGATCCGCTAAAAGGGTGTGTTGGTGCCTTCATACGGAATCCGTCAGGTCAGATCCCTTTCCGTTGAAAGTAAAGGTTCTGGTAGTCGTTAGTTTAGGAGATGAACACAAACAAAATAAATGGTTTAAAAAAATTTAAAAAAATTTTTAAAAAAATTTAAAAAAATAAAAAAAAGCAAAAAAAATAGTAGAGGAAGAAAAGGGCTTTCAGATAGATCCTTGATCGTGTAAAAAGGTTGAGATACAAGAAGGTTATGATCTGTACCGTGGTAATGCATGTGAGCCAAGGAGTCGATAGTTGCTTAAACTTGATCGCAAATTGAAAAAAAAACAGCCTATTCCGATTTGCCCCAAAATTTGATGGTATGTATATGTAAAAATTAGTGGAGAATTCGATTCTGAGCATTTAAGGTTGGGCCCGAGCCGCTAAAAGGGTGTATTCGTGTCGTTCGGACGGAATCTGTAAGGTCACATCCGTTTCCGTCGAAATTATGCGTTCCGATAGTCGTTAATTTAAGGGATGAATGGAAAAGAAATATAGGGTGTTGTAGAGGAAGAAAAGGGCTTTCAGATAGGCCCTTGATTGTTTGAAAAGGTTTAGCTACAAGAAAGGTATGATCTCTAACGTGGTAATGCATATGAGTCAAGTAGTCGATAGTTGTTTAAACTTGACCGCACATTGCAAAAAACAGCCTCCTCCGATTTGCCACAACATTGATATTATATGTAAAAAGACCTGTAGAATTCGATTTTGGCAAGTCTGAGTTGGCCTCGAAACGCTAAAGTGGTGTAATTTGGCTTTTTGCACAAAATCCGTTATCTCCATTTTTGTATTTTTGTATTTTGTTCGCTCTACAGCGACTTTTGCAATGTGCATCAGAACCAATTAGCGGATTTTATAGCGCCTTTAAAGAGATTTCTAATAAGTGTTTGGATGATAGAAAATGTTAAAATCTAAAGAAGTTATGATGAAAAAATAAAAATGAGGAAAATCGAAAATGAGGGTGCTGGCGGCGGCCATAGCGCTTCACAGAAATTTTTTAGCGATCTGAAACCAAGGTCCATCGTTTTAATCATGAAAAAGTGATCCTAAAAACTTGTTTTCATGGCATTTAAAAATTATGAACTTTCTACGTTCCAGTGTATATAATGCAAGCGATGTTGACTCTCTCAGATAGTGCGTCATATATTCTCTGCTGTAGGTACGAAAACATTGGAAAAGACCCGTCGGAAAAGCATTCCGAATATAGGGCGAGAGAGTGTGCAAAAGTGAGAGAATTAGACTCATTTTGGAACGGAAGAAACTGATGGAACGGTTTATTCCATTATACCTCCGCCTGCTGTTTCATGACCTCGCAGTAGTCCTTGAGGACGTTGAAGTGGAAGGCGGGCGTCAGCAGCTTGCGCCGTGACTGCCACTTCTCGTTCGTGCTCAACGGCCCTTATGACACTAGTGCAGGCAAAATCGGGAGAAAATGCTTCATTTCCATTCCTTCTATCCCTGTGTCTCTTCAATCTTCACCGCTCTTTCACGAGTAGAAATGCAAATCTCCACAGAGAAAAATATGTGCTCTTTTTCGCTTCTGGACATATAATGTGCCCCACGGAGCACCTAATGTGCCCAATCGAGCACATTATGTGCTCCATACGGCACATATATGTCCAGAAAAAAAAAACGAGCACATCAAGGTGCCAAATAGAGCACATATTTTTCTGTGTGTCTCCCGACGTTGTCAAAACTATTCGGCGCGAAGTTTCGAAGGCCCACTAGGGATGGCACAGTTTCCCGCCAAAACTGGACAGTCCTGTTCAAACCCAGGCCAGTTAAACGTTCCACAGAGATACGCATACCTTGTTAAGAGGCCGGTTCCGATCCAGTCGCTAACCTTCTCGTACAAGTCAGCCTTCGTGATCAGCGCATTGCTCTCGAGGATTGTCTTTAAAGATATATAGTTAGAGATCTTAAGATAGTCAAAGATACATTAAAGATATCACAAAAAAAGCTAATGTTTTACAGTGTCATAATCTTAGTTTGTGATATCTCAGGCTCAACAATCGAACTCACCTGTACTGCATCGGGGTCAACGACGAAAACGAAGGGAATCGGGCCTAGCCAAGCCTGAAAAGCGCATACTTTTCTCCATAATTTCTTCCTTTTCCTACTTATCGTGTTGGACGTAGGCTTTTATTTTTCATTCTTTTTACTTCTTTTCAATAGCAAATAGCAAGATGCGAGCATGCAACCCGTGAAAAGAAACGAGAGAAAAACATACCTTTTTTTGAACAGAGTAAAGCATAAATATAATTAATGGTACAATGTGGATAAAGAAAGACAAATAAGTTGCAGACAACTATTGTCGTAACATTGCTAAAATGGGGAACTGTGGGTTGCCGCTCTCACCCGCACGATTCCGTTTCCTATTCCTCCGAAGACGTAGATGTTCATCCAGCCCACGAGTTGCGTCATGAACTCTGGAAGAGCTCCCGTATTCATTAGTGACGAAAACCTTCCGTCACTCATTCTTATCGATCTCAGGCACATCATGATGTTTCCAAAAGGCCCCTGGGCTTCTTAATTCGTGCAGTTCTTCGGGTTCATAATATTAGAATGTAGGTCTGATGCTATCTTTCTCCGTGTGCCAGTTGATATACCTCGAGTATCCCATTTGAATTGCCAGATGACGCCTATGATCGGGTAGGCTTTGGGTCCAACGAGCTGAAAGAAAGAAATTATCACTGAATGAAAGAAAATGCCATTTTACACTCAGCGATAAAATTTTCCCCAGCCACCTGGGGAATTTTCGCTCACTCGGTGCTGAATTCTTAGTGAAAATATTCCCTCGTGGGATATTTCGCTCAGTGTACACATTCTAGTCTACTCAGTGAGACTAGATGCTCACTAGGGTTTGAAAACCAAGCGCGATTAGCGTATTTTTCGCTTGACTCTCTTCATTCTTTCATTCTATTCATCACTCTCTCGGTCTCATAAAGCAATTAAAAGGTTTGGTTTTCAAACCCTAATACTCACGCTGCCGAGATGCCAGTAGCTGCGCACGATCATCCAGAAGAAATCGCGAGTTGACTTTTTGACAATGAGGTAAACGATGAACCCCACGACGAGCGTACAAAGTACCAGTAGAGGAGAGGCCATGTCCTGAAATTTCTCCACGATTTACGGGATAGGAAAATGAAATTTTATACTACTCATATGAGCGCTGTACCTATTGAGATGAACTAAATAGAGTGCAGTATTTCCGAGAATTACTCGCAATCAGGTGTCCGACCGCGATAACACGCTTATCTTTCGCTTTCACTAATTTCCCTTTCGCACATGCGGTTTGATCGACAATAGTCTATTAGTATCACATTGATGTTCTGGGAATGGCAATTAATCCCAGAACGAACGGATTCTAGAGAGATTTTCATTCGCAGTTTCGATGCACACTCAGCGAAATTTCTCTAGCGGGCTGGATATTATTTCCTCACGGCGTGACCCTGGGTACATTATTTCCCCCGCCGGCTGGAGAAATTTCGCTCTCCTCCTACTGATTTTTGAGTGTAAATATTCCTCAAGCCATGGGGATTTTTCGCTTTGTGCAACATGTTCTAAAAGACGATCAAGTAATACAGTAAAGACCTCGGAAAAGGTATAAAAAGGCTGAAACAAGCATTTTTGAATAAGCAATTAAACCAAATTTCAAACTATACAGCTGGAGCAAAAAAACGGCACAGATAGGCTAAACAACGAATGAGAGTGAAAGAGACACTGCGCGTCTGCTCGAAACTACACTACGAACAACACAATACTAATAGACTACGGGACGGGTCGGGCTGTGATAAGGAGAGTGCGCTACTCCATAGAAGGGATTTAGTCAATATTGGAGTAGACAGATAGGGCAATGTTGATAGTCGTATATGTTGTATGAATTGGCATCAACGCAGTGAGAAGATTTTAATGTGCGGCCCGGTCTTTTTATAGAATTAAAATTCCTTCTGTGCCGTCTGCGAAGAAACCTTGAACTTGCATGTTTTGGCGTGTCGCTCCACTCACAGACGTGCCCTCAAATGAAACATTGTACTCCCAAAGAGTACGGGAATGAGTAATCGAGGAGTGGCGAAATCTTAGAATGACGATTTAAAGGAGCCGGCCCACGAATACGGTAGCATTTGAATTCGCGCGCTACCCTGATATTGCATTTTAGGCCTTTCCGCTCATCGTTTCTGGTCGTTCTTTTTGTTAAAATGATCAGAACAATGTGAAAAATCGTTTCGTCAATGAATCAGAGGTGTATCTCATCTCATTCAGCTAATATCTTCGATTTTGTGAAAAGCGCGTAGCTCTTCGCACCTTCAGTACTCCGCGGAGTGTGAGTGAAATCGCATAAAACTTGGAAAACCCGATCAGGATGATTAGATCTACTGAATAACGTAAAGAACTAATATGGCCAGAAACTCGTGGTACGTTAATTCCTTTAATGCTCGAGTACACGGGAGAAAAATCCTCAAATATATTTTCACCTTGAATAGGTTATTGAAAAAGTATTTTTCGATCTATGTATTTACAAGAGCAGTGATTGCCCATGACAACTACAAAGAAACGTGAAATGCGCATTGTGGTCAACAATAGTTCAACGCATTGAAGAAAGAGATGAAATGTAACGAAAGTGCGCAAACAATGCTCACTCTTACTGTTAGGGCAAGGAGAATTTTGTGAAGTTAAAGAAATTTGGTATATTTATTTGTTGAAGGATCATGTTCTATATAACATCAATCGTGGAACATTTTCTGGCACACTACGGAACTTTCCCTTGGTGTATCGTCAAACTAGTAAATTGTGGGCCGTGTTTGAAACACTTGAAACAAGGCCATATCTCGGCTGGGAAAGGTCGTACAGAGTTCTGGTTGGAATTTTC
>LS892926.1:56797-67120 GCA_900490955.1 Micoletzkya japonica | reverse complement strand
TTATCGGGATTTCTAAGATAAAAGCCGTTTTAACCGGTTTAAAGTTGTCTAATCATCACCAAACTTGATACACAAGTAGATCTCGTCCTGAGAATTCCAAAAATTCCAACCAGAACTCTGTACGACCTTTCCCAGCCGAGATATGGCCTTGTTTCAAGTGTTTCAAACACGGCCCACAATTTACTAGCTTGACGGTAATGTGTGATAAGTGACGTGAACGTGATTTATTGAGAATGATATATAACAGTTTATATATTCATCATATAAGGGTAAATTGTGAACTAAGACCTAGAAAGAGCAAGCAATGGACGACGATTCAGCAGGAGTACAGGCGAAGCGTTCTTCACAAGTCCAGGGGACAGTCGAGGCAGCTACGGATGAGAAAGCATCTGAATGTTCATCTTGCCTTATTTTCATTCGATACCTGGAAGTGTTATGTATCCTTAACATGAAAACTATTGATTTTTGCTACAATAATTTGAAAGGAATATCGTACGGCGCAAAGCGTTAAAAGTATTGTATAACGGAATAAATCGTTCCGTCAGTTTCTTCCGTTCCAAAATGAGTCTCATTCTCTCACTTTTACACACTCTCTCGCCTTATATTCGGAATCATTTTCCGACGGATCTTTTTAATCCACTATAATACGGACGCATAAAGACCAATTGCGAACTGGTTTGCTTTCATGAGATGACGATAAATATAGTATAATAAAAAGATAAGTCAGTAAATCATTCCGAATATCAGGCCATAGAGTGCGCAAAAGTGAGAGAATTAGACTCATTTTGGAATCAAAGCAACGGACGGACCGGTTTACTCCTCTATAGAGAGACTAACTCATCGTTGAGGTACTTGTCGTAAGCGTAGTCCACTTGGTCCTTGGTAGCCGATCGCTTCGTTTGCTGTGCCTCACGCAGCTCGCCCGCCTGCAAGCAACCTGACATTGCGGGATCCGTTTGCGAGATCATGATTCACTCGTTTATTGAATCTCTTTGTTATAGTTTTTGAGAAACCCTGAATCATAATTGATTAAACACCAGTTTCTCCTAACAATGAAAATTCTACAGCTTTACAATTGAAAAAGCTGTAAGCTTCTAAAACCGTCCTCAGAAGCCTCAAAACGAGTTCAGTGGAACCTTGAAGTGGGAGATGATCTTCGAGATGATTTCGGCCTCGGCTGCGCGCGTCTCCGAAGGCAGCTTGGCCTCGATCGCGGCGATGCACTTGGCTACAAGGATACGGTAGGATCGGTTTTGATCAGTGTCGTGGGTCATGACAGTGATGGTATGGTAAGGTGCCTGTTAGGTTTATCGATGCCGCAATAGGAGACGGGACTATAACTACTGCAGCTATCCCGAAGCATGGTTGCTTATTCTGACTAGCTCATTTCTGGACGTCCTTGGACCAAGCTATTTATACATATTAGATGGTGAAAGCATTTACGGAAGTTGGTCGAGTAAGTAGAGACAATATTATTTATTATTTAAATTACTTACTGACGGACTCGGGTTGCTCTGCACTAGTGAACGCCACGAAGGATACGAGCAGAAGGAGAAGCAGACTGTTCATCTGCTACGAAAAGAATGTAAGCTTCGGCTTCATTTTAACACGGAAAGACGATCTACAAGTGCAAAGATAGCGAAAGAAAAAAAACATTACTTTATTCTAAGAAGTTGAAAGTTAGGTCCAGGAAGATTTGAGCGATGTGAACACAGGAACGTGTAACCCTCATTACGCCGAAGACTTATTTATACTGCAATTGTTTGGCCGGCGCACGATAAACTCTAATGCCGCGTGTGTGTTAAAGTGCGCGAAGATTACGGACCATTATGAATAACTTTCAACAGATGTGCAAAATGTTACTCAATCTGTGCAATTTCAAGGTATTTTTAAAAATACAACTTAACTTCCAAATGCCAGTAATAGCCGAGATCCGGATCGCTCAAATTGAATGATCACGATCATGGTGCAGGCTATGTTTAATGGAGCAGACAGTTGGAAGACACATTGTTATGGCTGTATGCATGCAAAGGGCCGGGACAAAGTCATCATATGCGGATGGCCTGGATTATCCTCTCGCAAAACAGTCCAGTGCAAGTGGAGATTGCAGTGCGGAAGACACGTGATCGACAACTTTCATCGGAAATGAATAGAAGCAAACTCTATCTACCGCCAGGTGAAGGATTGCAAAAAATTATTGTGCACCGAGATTTCTTAGCTCCATAACCGTCACGACAAACTAATTGCAAAAATTACGAAAATAACATGATGTCCAAAAAAGAGGCGCCGCGCGACTAATGCCCCCTCGGCGACCGGTCACCGCATTTCAAACAGCCATGAATAACTCAAGAATAAGAAGAGCTATTTTTCACAGAGCCAGCTCTGCATCATGAACCACAGGGCTAATGCAAATTTAATTTCGATATCTTCAGAAATAACTGAAATAAATACAAGCGTTCCTTTTGGGGGAGATTAAACGCGCGGTTGGTCAATGCATGGGACTTGTACTAAATATCCTAATAAAGCATTCAAACTTGAAGCTCTGAGATTAGCAGTTCTTCAAGGAAAGCTATCTATACTGAAGAACATGAAGACTGAGCCATGAAAGGGAATTCAAAAGAGATTTCCATTGTCTTCAAGTTCGCACGAAGGACGTTAGCGGCCGGCCACCCATCTCGGCTTCCTGTAAGCAAAATAATTTATTAATTTTAATATATTACAAAAAAGATTTACGAAGCTTGAGCTGTTTGGGTGCTTATGTAGCTACCTATGGGCAGCACGCCGTGTCATGATTACATGCCCCACGAAATCGTAGGAATAGCGATAAAACGATGAGTTACCATTTCGGATGGCACATTAACAACGAGCCATATTTTGAGCTAAGTCGTAGCCCACCATTCGCTTCCTCCTCATGAGCAGTCGCTTCTCCTCCTTCAGCTCCGCCATCTTCTCCTCGCGAACCTTCTGCTCGAAATCTTGCATCGAATTGACCTGGAAAGGTCCATAAGTCATTAGTCATCTACCGAACTCTAGTCATTCGCAACCCATAAGATTCTAATAGTTGAACTGATGAGCAGCCTCTCTCGACGAATCGCTTACATTGGTCTTCTTGCTGACTACGAAGCTCCTTCTCTGCTTGTCCGTGCCGATCGGACGCGAGTACGAGAGAAGCGCGTTCAGCCGCTCCTTGGGGGACAGCGACAGCTCGAGCATCAGGATCACTTGGGCCCACTGCGAGGATGAGCATAATATAGTGGAATAAACCGATCCGTCAGTTTCTTTCGTTCCAAAATGAGTCTAATTCTCTCACTTTTGCACACTCTCTCGCCTTCCGAACATGGCCGGAACACCGGGCGTGTTACGTACGGTGTTCCGGAGATGTTGCGACCGGTGTTCCGCCAGGAGACCGGAGTATAAATACATAGGCATACTATGAAATGATCCCTCCAAATACCTGTCGCTTCCACTCCTTGCGCGTCAGGAAGATAGCCTCATATGTCCGGGTCATCATGGCGATGAGCAGGTTGAACTGCAGAATGGACACGCACATCTCGAAGAAGATGAAGACGCCCTTAAGGAATTTTTTTCAATGATTACTATTGAGCATATGCAATGCCTGTAGCGATGACGGTCTTAGCTTACAGAGGAGTGAATACCTTTCCGATGTTGCGCATGAGGTCCACGGGACAAGCAGCAAGCTCACGGTAGAGCACCATGAATTCACCTGAATGGAGTAACCTGGTTTGCGTAAAATGTATAGTGAAATAAAAGTTTCGTCATTAGTACAGTTCGGATATATAGCGAGAGAGCATGCAGAACGAGAGACATGCACGCATTTTAGAATTGAAATTACTGACTGATCGATTTATTCCACTGCATAATGCTAAATGCATACCGATAGTCATGATGAACGTGCGAATGAGCGCATCGACTGGCGATTCCATAATGTTGTCGAACTCGCTGTCTGTCTGAAAAATAATTGTGAATATGCATTAGCAATCCCGTACACACTACACAAGATTATTGTTAGCGGATGGTAACTGATACCAAAACAACATAGAGATTAGCGTTATCGAGACAGTATAAGTATATATTATGCACATAGGACAAAACGGTTAGTGGATATGATCATTAGTAAAAGACAACAAAAATATAGGATACCTCGTAGCTGTAGGTTCTCTTGGGCTAAAGGCACTAGGCATAACTTTTACCACATTTTATATTATATATCTATAATCAAACTTTAATCAATTATATATCGGTAATCAAACGATAATCAAACTCAAACCAGCAATCCCTTTGCCATTTTCATGTCGTTTTCGCGCTGGCACGAAGTGAAGATGACGTAGAAGGCTGAAATATTGATCTTTACTTATTAAAGGGACATGGAAGCGAGAAATTTTGCGAAACCGAACATAGCCAAACTTCTAGAATATGTTTTTGAGACGATAATAAAGACAATAGTGTTAGAAAAATATTTTTAAAAGATTTCTACGGCGAGAAATATTTATTTGTTCCGGGAATACCTCGATGCCGTTTACCTTGTTCCTGTGCGCTAAACGCCGTAAGACTGCGCCTTGGCTAGGAAATTAAAAATTTGATATCTCGCGAAGTACACATTTTTGTGCGCTCTGGCTTTGGTTTTTGTACTATTTAGGCGATAAATATTCATATGAAAGGCAATCTTTTTTGGCTTCCATGTCCCTTTAATAATTATTTACAATATACCTACATGAAACAGAAAGCGTTAGAAAGCAAAATAGGTGTCTTCCTACCTATGCTTGACTGGAGCTTCACCATTTCGAATTTTCTTAGGAACTACTATTGGAGGAAAACGAACGTTGGGAAATCTTTGCAGCGCACTCCGCTAAATACAATGAGACTCTCCTGGCAAAATTCCGGCTTAGGCTAATGGCCGGCTCCGGTCTTACACTGCGAGAATCCGATGAGGAAGATGGAGTAGATCAGCAGAAATCGGACAATGTCCGTAGCGATGATCGTGTAGATCATCAAGACGAAGGGGCCGATGAATTTGATGGCTCTAAAACGCAAAAAGGAACAAATGTGATTCTACAACAAAGAAGTAGATAAAGAAAGTCGGTCCAGATGGAACTTTACCAGCTCCGTATGTTATAGCTAATAAAAAGGGCAAGGCAAGGAATCAGTGAGCTGACCTGCAATAATAGAGAAAGTGGACGGTCGTCATGACCACGGCAATGTTGCTGACGACGTTGTCCAGCACCAGGAACACGTCACTTTGGTTGCACAGTAACCTGAACGTTGTGCTTCTCTCACTCATTGAAATATTATTGAATAAAACTCTACGTCCGTACGTTTTGACGACTACTCGCTAACCGTGCACACTTCGGCACCGCAGGTTACGACCGGAACGGAATATTCTAAGCTGCGTTTACCGTTCAATTCGAAGATGTCTGAGATTGAATGTACGTTAGGAAAATTGTTGCAATATAGAACTACTCAACGCAAGCAAGGAATAGTGAGAAAAACAAGAAAAAGAAGAGAAAACGGGCAAAAACGAAGCCTAGAATATTCCGTTCCGATCGTAATTACAATGCCGACTTACGGTGCTTAGTGCATAGTCGTCGAAACGTGCACGGACGTAGAATTTTATTCAATAATATTAGCTGGTTCAAAGTAGGTTATCTTATTACGATTTAAATCAAAACTTTGTTGGAGTACCTCATCGGAATAATAGACAAGACGAGGAAGTAGGAGATCTTGTAGGAGAGCTTCGCGGGGAACGCTTTCTGAACGTGCATAGTTTTCCAAGAATTGGAATCTTGTATCTCATAGAGCTATCTTTCACAGGCAAAAAATTTGCTTCTACGACTCACGTAAATGGAGAACCACTTCTGACGGCCGATTCGGTTTATGTCGCGGATGTCGAGGAACAGTTGGATGATTACGAGAATCACGACCAGAATCTCGCAGACCATGCGAAACTAAAGCAGTTCTGTAAGTCTGTGGAAATATCGCAAAGACTATGCTGTTACAGTTATGTTTGGCCTGAAACTTACATAGCCGTAGTATACCGGAAACCGGGCATAGTCTCGTAGGTGACACATGGTTGACGCGGGATCTGAGCATCACCTTTGTGGAGAGGTGCAGATTCTCTACTTCATTTCCGGTATATGTAGGACATTTAATGGCCACTGCACAAGTCCACGCCCCCAGGTAGGGGCAAACTTACTAGGGTTTCAAACCCAAACGCGATTTGCGTATTTTTCGTCTGACTCTCTTCATTCTCCCATGCTCCTCATCACTATCTCAATCTCATAATGCGATTAAAAGGCTTGGTCTTGAAACCCTGAAACTAACTAAAGTAAACGCCAGACGGCGATTCGTAGCACGTGTCGTTGATCGTATTGAACTGGTAACCGTCCATATCGATCAGACCGCAGGTGATGTCCTATAATGTAGTCTTAGTATGCTGTAGTTTGTTGCTTGAACAATGAACAAACTATAGTTTACACAACTCCAAGCTCCATTATTCATCTATTTACCTTTGTGGTTTCCGAAAACGGCCTCGACATGAAGGCGAGAAAGAAGATGATGTAGTAGAGAACGAAGAAGAAGAAGGACTTGAACCAACTGAGAAGCAAAATTCACTATCTCAGAATTAGCATAGCTCGGGAGTAGTCATACTACTCTTAAGTTTTCCAAAGCGTGCTAGGAAAGCCATCATTTCCATGTCACTCCCGCAGAAAGCTCTCAATCTGACCTTTTCTGCCCGTAGGCCTCCCATTTCCGCTCAAGCAAGTCCTCCAGAAGTCCGTCCAGCAGGTCGAGGTGCTCCGTCGTGCCCTAATTTCGAGGATGATCTTTGATCTTTGATCTTTGATCTTTGAGCCATCTGTTCGCGTACCCCGTAAACTACCAGCGACAGTGCGCTCTCCTCGTTCATCGAGCCATCCTTTTCGTTGATTGTGTCGATCTGACAATGATCAATAACGTTTTGTAGGAATTGAGGGGATTCTCATATCTTACAAGCAAATAAAAAAAAATCAAACCTTGGCTAAGGGATACGCGGTTTGCGCGGCCTCGCCGTATTCCCACACTGTGTCGCCCTCCAACGAAAGGATGTTGCGGAACATCTGAACCATTCGTGTATTCACCATTCGTGACAGGGGTTTCAGACGAATATTTCCGGGAAACCACCGTTTCACCGAGTCG
This sequence comes from Micoletzkya japonica, assembly GCA_900490955.1. Lineage (NCBI taxonomy): Eukaryota > Metazoa > Nematoda > Chromadorea > Rhabditida > Diplogasteridae > Micoletzkya > Micoletzkya japonica. The sequence continues at coordinate 59,926 of LS892926.1, read as the reverse complement.
TTGCTTCCATCAACCTTGATTAGATGCAATTTGTACTAAATGAATTTTTTTGAAAAAAAAGAATGTATATAATATTCATTGATATAGAAATGAATGTTATATTCCCGTACATTTCGCTTCGCCAACTTAGCCGCCAGTGTTAACGGCGTCAGCTTCTGGTTGTTGGCCACGCCCAGACTCGCGCCCGTCTCCATCGCCAGCCGGAACATGTCCTGGAGAGGTCAAAGATCAAGGATCAAAAATCAATCTACAATACCAGATTCTCGTGTATCACGCACATGTGCAGCACCGTGTTCCCGTTCGTGTCCTTGGCATTGGGATTGGCCTGCAGCGTCCACTGTTGCGCTTTGCTTCGGATTTGTTAAGATTGTTAATATGTTCAAGTATTATTAATATGTTCAACTGTTCCTTTGGAACTCTGTTCACTATCATAGATAGAAGGTGTAAAAATATATATTTTCCATCGTACCTTGTACGCGATCAGTATCCGGTAGCAGTCCGGATGGTTCATGCACGCGGCAAACGACAGCGGATACTCGCCAAAGTACATCGAACTAAGAGTATGATCTTTTTTCTCTGATCTTTGATCTCTGATCTCACCCCGTGTAGTTGGTGCGCTCGGACAGCTCGACAAACTCGTGCTCCAGTGAGTCGGTGCGGCTCGCCTTCTGGTCGTCCGCACAGAAGAAGGCTCCGTAGCACCTGCATGGGTTCATCTTTGATCTTTGATCTTTGATCTTTAAACACACCTAATGTTGACGTCAGCTCCGCGCTTGCACAGAATCGCAACCATCTGCGGGTCCTGGTTGACGACTGCCTGGTGCAGGGCCGTCAGACCTGCCATTACATATTCCGAAACCATATATTTTTTATTTTTATCAATTTGTTAAGTTTATTTTTCCTTCTTAAACCTGCAATGAATTTTCGATTTCTCCCAAAAAGCCTCCTGTAACGGACTGCAATTTGTTGTGTGCGCCATATACAATATGACTCTTACAATTAGTTTGAGCCACAACGAATAGCGTTTCTATGGCAACCCATCCGGAACCGGTATGGCGACAACAATAAAGTGCAAAGCTTACGGTAACCGTGAGAGAGACGGCAATAAGTGTGATTGGGAAATATTTGAGGGTGAAAAGTTGCCGTTACTCCCTGTGGTTACAGAGAGCGAATTTTATTCTGTGAAAGGCACAACTATGCGCGTACAGAAATTCAAACACAGGGTGAAGATATGTGCAGAGATTTGTTGGTAAGAAGTATAGTGGATTAAAAAGATCCGTCGGAAAATCATTTTGAATATAATTCGAGAGAGTGTGCAGAAGCGAGAGAATTATGCTCATTTTGAAACGAAGGAAACTGACGGATCGGTTTATTCCACTATATATTCATACCGTAGTAGTCCTCGCTGATGCTGATGTCGTTGATGAGCTTCGGGAAGGCGTCCAGGAGTTTGATGACGAGCTTGTTGTGGATGTCCGAGCCGTGCAGAAGGCACACACCGACCAGCGTCTCCCCCATCGAACCTAGAGATTATCTACGGTTGAGAAAAACGTTCCGTCATTCTGAAAGTGAGAGAATTTTAGACTCATTTTGGAATCAACGAAACTGACGGACCGGTTTGTTCTATTACTATACCTCGCTCGTCAATCTTCCAGCATATCTCTCTGTACTTTGACTCGTTCCTCCCATTCTTGCCGCCGCCATCCAGCAACTTGAGGGCTGCAATCTTTCTTATTCTTTGCGAAGCACAAACGTAGTGCTCAAGCGAAGTTATCGCACGCGACTAACCCTTCTTCAGGTCTCCAGCATTTGCGTTTTCCTGGTCGAAATCGTCGAGAATGTTCGGCCCGCTCTTGCCCTTGCCCTTCTTGCGCGAGAACGCCCCGAGGCGCTCGTTTCGCTCCTAAAATATTTTTTTTTATAATTTTTCATGACATGAATTTGCTCAACTCTGTTTTTAGGAATAAAGCAAATAATAAACTATTTATCTTTATATAGTGGTTACCTTATTTCGCATCTTGACCAATTCCGTAACCGCCACAAGTTTGCCCTTGCCTTGATTGTAGAGAAACTCTGATACCTTCAAAGCTCTTGTATTGCTATGCGGATTAAAGGGACATGGAAGCCAAAAAATATTGGCTTTCATATGAAGGCTTATCGCCTAAATAATATAAAAACCAAAGCCAGAGTGCACAAAAATGTCTACTTCGCGAGATATCCTAAAAATCGTTTCCCAGCCAAGGCGCAGTCTTACGGCGTTTAGTTCATAGGAACAAGGTAAACGGCATCGACGTATTCCCGGAACAAATAAATATCTCTCGCCGCAGAAATTTTCTAAAAATATTTTTCAAACACTATTATCTTTATTATCGTCTCAGAAACATATTCTAGAAGTATGGTCATGTTCAGTTTCACAAAATTTCTCGCTTCCATGTCCCTTTAAGAAACCTTCCAGAAATTCCCTATTTTGCTTTTAGGCTCTGCTAAAACAGTGCAAATCCTTACCTTCACATCCACGAAGGAATCAATGATTGAGTGATCGCCAGAGCGTCGAGCATATCTGAAAGGGCAGCATAGGTCGAAAAGAAATGAAAGATGAAAAATGTACTGCTTACTATATCGATTTTGAGAAAATTTTCAAAAACGCTCAAACTTCGCCAGAACGCGTTTTAGAGCACGGGGATCATTTTTGAAAAAATTACCTTATAAAAAACTTTTTCGTCCTAAAATTTTCGCCCTCCGGGCACCTCCCCCCTGCGCGCGCGGTGGCGCTATGTGCCTGGCCTCCGTGTACTGGAAGAGTTCCTTGACGCCCTTCATAGTTTGCGTTTTTTTATTTATTTGCACTTATTTATTTATTTTCGGCTATTTGCACGCTGCAATATTCCCTATTTATCCTATTATGAGCGTCTATCTCATATCTCACTTCCCACTCTTGAAGTTCGTAGATCGATTAGCGATATTATGTTTATTTATAATTGTATCTATGAGTATTACTCCCTTAGTACGTCCTCCTTATACACCCTTTCTGCTCTTTCTCGTAGTCTCCGTAATTCTCATAGTAAGAGATTCGTAATACCTTTTATCAATTATTCATCTCGTTCCACATGTGCGTCTAGAAGTCTTGCC
>LS892926.1:13264-36759 GCA_900490955.1 Micoletzkya japonica | reverse complement strand
GATTCGTCTCGGATGCCTACCCTGTAGATAGACCCCGTTGTGAGATGCTTCGCATCTAGAGGGGAGGTGTTGTATATAGGCTAATTGCATTATACCTATTTTGGATAATCCCGACACCTCGTCTCTCCCCTCTCTCCCCTCACTCGTTCCCCCTCATTCCTGTCTTGTGATAAACCGTGAGTGGTTTCCTCTCCCTGTCATCCGCACCTCATCCTATCCCTGCTGGGATCCTTGTTGTCTCTATCCCTCTACCGTACCTCCCTACTCTCACCCCTCGTGCGTCCACCTCCGGACATAACAAAAATATTCCCCAGAAACTCCTTTATTGTTAGTTTAACTAACTCTTTACAGCGAGCTAGAGCCATTCGTTCTATGTAAACATATTTCTAATTTTAAAACACATTTTGGCGTATCTAGTTGCACAGCAATATCTTTCAGTCTTACAATTAGAAATTATACTCAACACTTTCTGAAAATCTTAACTCTTAGCTTTTTAGTTTTTCAAGACCCTCATCTTGAATACATATAATATTTACAATGCAACTCTCTGAACGATGTCAAATACTCTTGACCTACTTTTTCAATTCAAATTACGCAAAAAACAGGCGCAATTAGGCTGTGCAGCTCATGTAATTAGCTTCTCTCATGTACCAACCAGCACCACACCCGTCTGTGTCAGTTTGGCTAAGTTGGTAAGCTGACTGACTGCAGATCGGAATGGTAAAGTGCACAAACGTTTAGCGAATTATATAATAGTATTGATTTTTAGTACATATTTGAAAACACAAATTTTATAGTTCTTCGTTAAATACTCGTTTGATTGAGTCCACACATAAATTTCTTAGCTGTCACTTTGGCCTCGTGCTAAATAACAAGCAGAAGTCGTTCACCTTCACGTAAGATGAAATGTAGATAAGCAAAAGTACGATTAAAAGTGCCATGGTCCTTTTAGAAAAAAACCTTTTACAGTCTTGATGCCTTCTCAAGCTTTAGATGCCAAGCGAATTTAAGATACGAGGCATGAAAAATAAAATACACGCTCTGATTTCCGCTTCCTAACACTTGTAACCTGTATGATCTGGTACAGCAGAAATCGGCGCTGCATCAATCTCGTTCTGATGCTCTGCTTTACAGCAGTGACGCGGAGAAGGCATCGGGCTGAAGCAATTTTTCTGCTCAGTTTCCCTTGCTATTGACTAGAGCATTTCATTCGTGTCTTTTTGATGGTTATGCCAACTCATCTCACAATCAGAATGAGAAACTATACCGACATTATAACTTGATCGCGAAACATGTACATCAAAAAGACCCGAATGCTCTATTATTGTATGAAGAGAACATTAACTAGAGGAGATCGGATGTCGATGAAGAGTGGATTGACAACGCAGAGAAGAAACTGATTTGCGACGAACATGTGCACCTGAAGGTGATTCTTTACTTAATCAATTAACCGACTGCACGTAATATCAGTGAATAAGGTCATTGCACAAAAAATGTCAACACAAAGAATTTTCTCATTCCCGTGCAATTTTTTAATCTGGCGCAAGAATGTGCACTGCAAGCGTTTCAACAACTAAATTAATTTGAGTACTTCCAGCATCAGAGCTCAACTCACACTTACACAAGTAAAGAACATGTAGTATAGCGACTGCACAATGCAATGAACTGAAGTAACGGTCAGGGTTACTCGGTGCGAGGGACTCAGTTTATAGCGGAATACGCGAGATAATAGAAACTGCAATTTCATTTTATTTTTTATCCTGTCATAGTTGTATCTTTGGCCAAGTATTTAAATTTTAAAAAAGAAGAAATTTAAATGAAAGGTGAGAGGCGGTCTACCATGTTCAGAGAGAAGCTCATCAGACCCTCGAGAATAACGGTTATCTGTGAAACGCGAAGAATGGTGCTCATCTCGTAAGTCTGGAATGTTTCCGTACGATTGCATGAATCTTTACAAAACAATTCAAGGCGATTAGCGCAAAATCGTACGACAATGAGTAATGATTTTAAGCAACAGAAATGGAAATATTTGAATGCTTCATTCTACAATGAATTCACCAATTGGGACGAGCGAATCAGGCGAGAAGAACAAGTGAACTTATGCTTAGCGGCTGAAGACGGGAAAATGGCCTTGAGAGGTCGGGCTTTTACTCATTTCCGTCTTTACTCTCTCTTCTCATGCCCATCCTGAAGACCGCGATCGATTCCGCCTCGACCCCGGCAATGTCGCACATCTCGACAACGTGCCGCTTGCCACTAGCGACCCGCTGCGAGGGCTTGACACAGTCAGACTCACGCAGATTCTCAATCACGGCCGACCGCAACCGCTTGTCTCGTTCGATGGCATCGTCAACGATGGGCGACACCAACTTGGAGAGATTCCCCCCAATAACATGAAGGCATGAGGCCAGCACGAGATTGAGAGGATTCCGCGCCCACTCTCCCAATGTCATGCCTCAAAATGAAGGCGGGGTGAAGCGTATTTGGACACGACGACTCCGTGCCCTTACCGTCCACCATCCCCGCGCCCACTCTCCCAGTGTCATGCCTCAAGATGAAGGCGGGGTGAAGCGTATTTGGACACACGACTCCGTGCCCTTAGGACTAAGCAAAGGACTACGGATTCGCAGAATCAATGCTTCGTAGACTCTGGAAAGGACACTGAACTTACGAAAGGTAGTGGGTATTTTCCGTGCTTAAGGACAGTGTGAAAGGTTGCTCAACGAAACTATCTACATGTCACTTGCTCAAACTCCGACACTATTTCACACCTTATACAAAAATTTAGCAAACTCAAAGGACTTAAAGGTGGTGTAAATAGAATGACATTCAAAACTCCCACCACGAAGAGCCTGTGCAGACTCAAAAGATTACAGTAATGAAAGTCGAGCTAAACATTCGACGAAACGTAATTTTCCGCAAACTGTTCTGCGGATATCTTACTGTATTGGGTCTAAATAATTGTTCGCGCCTTTATTTTTTGAATTCCCTGTACATCAAGCAGATTTTCAATCACGTTTTCTCAGTAATTTGCGTATGTTTTTGATTTTTTCTATGCTTTTGTCTTGAATTAGTGCCCCAAAATCATAAAAAGCATGCCTGAAGAGTGCCACAAAAATTCTGTTTACACCACCTTTAAAGGAAAATCACGACGATAATGCAAATAAGGAAAATGTGGTGCAGCATAACTAACCTTTACCGAAAAAGTAAAAAAAGCATAGTATAACCAACGGATACTAACTAGAGTCGCTTGAAAGGTCCACTCTACACAGTGTTCTGACAACACTGAAAATGTTAAGCGAACGAGATGCCTAAAGATAACCCTGATTTCGGTAGGAACTCTCTCATGGAAAACACTGCGCCAACCACCTAATTCGAGTAGCGACGGACATTTCTCCAATCCCTATCTATATATTTTCCATGTAATTAGGAACGCGTATTGCCTCTGAGGTGAAAATAAATAAATGAGAAATGAAAATGAAAATGATAATTTTTTTCATTTCGCATAATAAGTGTTTCTGTATACAGTCTAGGTAGGTGACCATATTCGTTAAGACTTTGCAATGATGAGAGCAATCGCGTTCGATCTACGTAACAGGTATATAACGTTAACTGAGACCGCTGGCACAGGTTGCGCGAAACCTCGCGGGAGCTATGCGACTCTCTCTTCTCCTTCTCGTTCTGGGCAACTTTGTCCTTGCAGAAGCTAAAGAACTCGGTAAGTACCTATGTCTTGAAGGTTTTTGTAAACAGAAAGGCATAATGTACCGGTCGGAATTCAAACCCGGGTCTGAGCTCTTGCCGGGAGACCGCCTTACAATTAGACAATATGACCACCTGTGCTACTCTCTACGTGAAAGCTATTCCTATCCCAACTATCTACGGAGCGGGGCAAGCCCTCGCGTCAAACGTAGTATGAAGGAAGAAAAGTGTATCTCGATTCTCACGGATTACTCAATCATGAGGAGATGGAGAATTCTAAGCATGAATTGAGTCTGTTGAAAATTCATTCTCTTCCCCAACGAGTTGCCGTTTCTGAACTATAGATAGAGGTTATCTTACATCTTAGACCTCTATCTTATCTTAATCTTAGATGGAGGTTAAGAGTGTCGTCCTCAGGCGTCGTAGCGAATGCATCGGCCAAGCTGACCAAGGAGGAGGAGGAGCAGGGATTCTTGGGAGGCTTCACCCTCACGGGGCTCGACGACGACGACGACAACAGCGAGGACACGGCCTGTCTCGATGCGGGCGACGACTGCCACAAGGACGAGTGCTCCAATGTCAGCTATCACGAATATTGAATCTTCTGAGGGAAGATATGATAAACGTAAAAACACTGTACTGCTTTCACTTGCTGTTTTGATGAGGGGTTTGCCAGTCCGTGAGGTGTCAGAAAAACTTGTACTTTCTACGATCTTTGAGTGTGGCGATCGTACTCCGCATTGCAGCCCATCTACGATTCGATCAACTCGATCTACTGCGAGAAGACTTGCGGCTACTGTGGCAAGGGCGACATTGTAAAGTTTGTTGTTCGCACCTGTACTGACGATGAGCTCGTCCTCTATGTCGGAGCAAAGACGAAATTATGGATCAATACCACGAACTATCTTTTCGGATATTGACTATTAGAGATGTGCATGAGATTTCTTTTCGCCAATATGTTTCATTGCTTTTGGTGACGAGACGCGTCGCGGTTATAAATGTGTATGAAACATAGGCATGAAAAGAACTCGCATGCAGATCTCTATTGACTAGACATCCATCTCATGAAGCCTTGAAATTCTAGAGTATTTGCAGAAGCCGCGGACCCGACTGCAAGGAACTCATTGATCAAGGCAAACGAGCTTGCGACGAGAATGCCGTAAGTTGAACTGTTGGCAATACTGTAATATGTAATATATCATCCTAGAACTTCATACGTTCTATTTTATCTTGATCTGCCCATTTCCAAGAGTTGTCATTGAAACTGCTACTTCGAGTTTTTGCTCGTAACTCGTTGGTCGTTACCATTTGATAGGGGTGATCGGTCACAGTTCCACCTCAGTATGAGAAGAAACCTCTTAAGATGTGTCAATACCGCGGAAAGGACTTCAACCCGCCCTTTCAATGCTCGTGCACGGACAAGTATCGCTACGAAGCGTACAAGAACGGATGGCTGGAGAATCCGTGTGAATCGAATAGGTACAGGCATCATGCCACAAGATGGATGACTTTTGTTTTGGGGCATACATACTTCAAGTTCATTAGTCATCATTTGGCAGTTGTATTAGTCGATAATATCCAACTTTTTCCTCTCTTGTTCTGAACGTCTGTTATGGGTGGTCTAGTCGGTCCTCAAGTCGCGGAATATCGACTGGATTATTATTATCATATAAACTGACCGATTATGTGAATAAGCGCACACGCTCAGATTCTCGCTTCCCGGTGTCGGAAACAGCAAGAAGTCGGAGTGCGCTCCCAAGGACTTCAGCTATCTGAACGAGGGCCTGGAGACGTGTGAAAAGTACCTCGCGACAAGCAAGAGTGAGGGCTTCAACCAATGTTCCCTACCTCCAATACTTCAAGTTACCAATTTTAACATGAAATGATGGTTTCTACGAGTCTTGTGATTCAAAATGCTAGGAAACTGGGAAGTAGGTCTATTTAGTAACCGACATGCAATGCGAGAAGGCCGAATTCAATTCGGACGGCAGCATTCTCTGCCCGTTCTCGGACAAGACCAAGGGATGGTTCTTCGTCCAGAACAAGGGATCTGGAAAGAGCGTATGTTGCGCATTGAGCATTAAGAATCAATGAAATGCATCAGGTTTCGGTCAGCCCTACAGACCACAAGAAGGCGTCCCAGAATAAGATCCTGATCAAGTTAGGCTCTTGTAGATGACATTCGAAATGTGTAAATCATTCAGGTGGACCGAGAAGAACTTTTACTGCAACAATGATGTAAGTTGCGCAATTATTGATTTTTGCCTGTCTCAAACCCTACAACGTTTTGCAGTCTGTTCACTGGTCGGATGCCGCTCCGGTCAAATCTGAAGCGGACCTGTGGGCGGTGAAGGGCATGGGCTGCATTGTACCCAAGAGCGAAGTGCACAAGGCACGTACCAGATACAACCTTTCCTTTCTGAACTGTATTTACGGCTCTTCTCAGAATACGATAACCTGTACATGAGTCAAGGATGTAGCGATACATACTTGTGTTTGGCGATTTGTCTTCTATTGCAGAAGAAGCCGAAGGTCGTGGATGAGGTAGTGAAGGCACCGGAGACGACGACGGCCAAGGTGTGTGTTTTTGTGAAAATACATGATCGGATTCATATAGTAGAGAAAAATGGAAGATATAATCGTTCCGGTCGTAGAACCGAATCCGGTGCCTTTTAAACTGATCTTACCAAATTCTAATGTGTACTATGTGAAGCTCTAGGAAATACTGATCTCAAAAAGCTATCCATGTTCCTGATCTCTTGTCTTGAATCGGAATGATATAGCTTCAAAGCGTGAAAAAATCGCTAAACATCGTAGTGAAGGAATCACGAATTAGGTATAATGCGTTCTTATCTTCTAGACTATATTTCCCCTCTTGATAGAACTTGCAATGCTGAACATAAGTACACAGGCATATGTACGTAAACAAGATCATTAGTAAACAACGCTCATTCTAGGTACATCGGTGAAGAACAATTTCATTTCCTCTTTAGGCACAATTTGTACAGAATTTTGCTTACCACCTGTCGGCCAACGAGGCATAGCCGGGAAAGCGGTGTAGATGACAACTCTTTTTGTTAGGCGACAACCACAACTACCCCCACAACAACCACACCAACCACTACCACTGCCACCACCACAACCACGCCCCCTACAACAACGACAACAGCCAAACCGCGACCCAGTGAGCTTGATCATAACTGTTAAATATAAGCATTAATATGACATATGTAGATGATGAAACTCGTGGGCTTTCCAGGAAGTTGGTCCTTGTATTGCGTATAACACACACTTTAAGACTGCCCGGCGGGGCCATCATTCTACTTCAGCGGTGCGCGCGATGTCCACCCTCTGTAAGTACCTGGTAGTCAGTTGGGCGGATTGCAAGGAGGACGAGGTATCATACCCATTGCTATAAAAAATAGTGCTTCAGATGCAGCAACAAGTGGTACGGAGAGGCAATGTGTATCAAAATGATAGCATCTGATATGGGCCGAATGTGCGCAGGAACGTGTTCTCCTGATCTGGTAGGATTTAAAGGGTGGTGTATATCGAGTGTCATTAGAAACTCTCGCAACGAAGAACCTGTACATACTCACCGTGTTCCGGTAATGAAATACACGCACAGCATTTTGCCTAACTCGGTTGCTCGGCCCTTCTCAATTCACTTAAATTATATTGCACTATGACTTCGATGATGATAGAGCCAATCTTCAGAATCCTCAAGGGGACTGCGCGACGTACACGGTCAGTCCGTTCGTCCGTCACCGCACCTACGTCAGCTCCGACGCCTTCTGTCCTACTCCGGGCAAGGTATGCCATATCTATATGGTGAAGGAAGACAGTCCGCCAGTCATCGCATTCCTTTTCTGACCAGACAAAGCGAACGCTATGAAGAGAATTCGGACGGAGTGGAAGTGTTGGCTACTAACGGAAAAGTTTCCTTAACAATAGGAAAGCTCAGAAATCCTTCCCACGTTTTGTGATCTCATCCCAGACGAGAGCGCGAAACAAACAAAATATTAAGAGAGCCCCAACCAAACAGGATTGAGCTTATCGCGATGCTGGACCGCATTCTCCTCAGCCTTGCGTGAAAAAATAGTGAAATAAAAAGATACTTCAGCAAACCATTCCGAGCGAGAGAGTGTGCGAAAGCGAGAGAATTAGACGCATTTTCGGAGTTAGAGCAAGGGCCGGATCGGTTTATTCCATGATGTTCAACTGTTGTGAAGGATGCGGGGAGTTCTGCAGGTGGAGGCGGTCTACGTCCGTCCCGGGTGCAGGGCGGACTTCTACACGGACGTCGTGCCGGCGCCCGGCGCCCAGCCCACCGATTCGTAAGTTCACTTACTCCGTCCTTACTTTTTCCGCAATTTGCGCGCTGGAAGGGCGCACATGCGAGCAAGATAAGGGACATGGCGCGCATGAAAGCACAAAGTGCGAAAGACATCGTTATATGCGCACATTATATTCATTACGCTTTTTCTGGACATTGTAATTTTTTTCTGGAATTAACTCCTCGTTCAGATTCGACTCTTCGTACGGGCCACTCTACGCCAATCCGTCCTTCAAGGAGGTTCGGCCCGCGGTCCCCGTCAAGAGCATAGTGTGCAAGTGCTGATCACTCGCTAACTTCCAACTCCCGATCGATTCTTGGAACATAGCCTTGAGCTTTGTGAATGCATCGTAAATGGTTCGCTCATTGGTTTCTACCATGGTAAAGGCATTTCCCCTCCCCCCTCTCTGTGACCGCAAGATAATTGGACCTTGCCGAGGTCGAAATTGTTCTGCTAAATCAATCAATCAATCAATCAATTTATTCCAATCTCAAGGCGTGGGCCTGTTGGGTGCATTGGGATAGGAACAGGTCGTTATCTTCTCGTATCGCAGCCATCCACCGAGTCCCGAGTGCTTCACTCATATCATCTCTCCACCTTCTCTTGGGTCTTCCTCGTTTTCTTGGCCATTCCCTGGGTTGTCATTCCGTCATTCTCTTCGCCCATCTCTCTCCTTCCATGGTAGCAACCCTCTTCGCCCACATTCACTTCCTCTTCATGGCCAGGACCCTCACATCCTCCAGTGGGACTTTCCTTGTCAGCCATTCATTCGTTCTCCTGTCCAGTAGAGTTGTCCCTGCCATTCTTCTCATCATTGCTCTTTGCATGGTCACAAGTCTTCGACGGTCTTGTAGACGAGTTCAGCATTCCGATCCGTATAGCAATGCAGGGACAACGCACATTCGGAACACGCGTGTTTTGTACTTCATCATTACTCGGCGGCTCGTGAGGAAGTCATAGAAGCGATTGAATGACTTCCACGCACCGATCCTCCGGCCGATCTCCAGTGACATGTTGAGGTCAAAGGAAAGTCTTAATCCGAGATAGATGAATCAAAAAGCAACTCAATAATTAACTTATTATGGGAAAAATAGAATAAACCGATAGTTTGGCGAGGAGCAAGCGATTGCATATCTAGATACACTGGGAGTGATTTTGGAGGACATTTTTTGAGCTGCCCGCATTAAAACTTCTGTCCTCGTCGCGAGTGATCCATTCTCTCTCAATCAAGGGCACCCCCATAGTATACCCAAACGGCATCTCAAAGTATTATTACTTGCTGGCAGACACCAAAAACTAAATTGAATTATATCTTCTTCTTTATTCACCTCGGCATCACGATACAGCAATTGGTTGGCTTAGCTAATGCAGCCATTTCTTCCATAGTCGGCCACTTCTCTTCCGTAGTATCGCGTGTGGTCCGATACCGAACTGTCGAAGATACTGAAAATGGTGAACGTCATTTCTCATGTTTGATGCTCGTTTGAAGAGAAAGTATTGCAGTAGATTCTCGGCATGACAAATTGATACTAACTATTCGTCAGAGCATCGCCTATCTTCGTCTCGATCGCAAACTGTGTAAGGCTCTCCAATCATCATAGCGTTGTCGTAGAAGACCTGCACAGGTAGAACACTTATCTATGCATTACAAGAGTCTGTGGGATTATGCATAGCATACACATAGTCGACCGATGCATATAATCTTAGTTTACATCAACGCACCTCGAATCTGTGATGCTCATAATTCATTTGTTCCGGAGGGACATGGGCGACTAGATCCCTGTTATGCACTATGCGATATGAGTTTGGCACCTCAATAAGAAGGTATTGAACAATAGAAGTACACAGCTTCTTTGGTTGCTTATAAATCAATAAAAACGCAATAAAGCATCAATAAGAAAGTTGTCGTCGAGCAAAATGAAAGTGAGAGGTGTATTTTTTTAAACTAAAGTATGTAACTGCTAGGCCGCCGTATTTCTGTTATAGTATCTAACTTCTGGTTTTATTAACTCACCAGCGAATCGTGTGCATTCGCGTAAGCACGATCGCCCGTGCGAGGCTGTCCGAAAGTGTGCAGTAATATTCTCAATCAATACGATAATTGCTTTCATAGTTGTATTTTTATATTTTATCAATATGCCACAGCATGAAACAAAAAGATTCACTGTCAAAGTCTTACTTTTCGGTGGGAAAGTAGCCCCTTGCGGCAACGTATGTACTGGCCAGAGAGGCCAGCGCGCCACCAAGCGAGTGACCGGTAATCTGCAAAATACCTTTTTTCTCTCCTTTTCCGTTAATCATGTACTATCAAAAATTGCGGAAGAGATGTAATTGCATTCTAAGAAATACTCTTGTAACTGAAAAGGAGCAAATATAGTAATAATCTGACGTAAAGTGTATAGACGGGAAAACGTTGCATGAGGCCAAGCAGATCATCTCCGAGTCCCCCATTCCAGAGCTTAAAGGGGACTTGATCATGCCACCAACATTAATGTTCATACTGCACTCACTATACAAATTACGGGTAAACCTTGCGAAAGGCGCCGTCAAAGTATTTAGAAGTTTGGCCGCAGTCCTCGAACGGAACCTAACAAATAGGCTCGTTAAAGGCCCCCTCCGAGCACTTTTTGACCATATGTTTTTTCGACATCATTGGATGTCGAAAAAACATATGTCTCAGTGTCCTGAGTTTCGACCGAAATGTAGAAAACATGAAACTTCGCCGTTGCTTAGAAAAAGCTGTGCAAAGATTTCTTTCGTTGTCTGCGTCTCTTCATTCCTCTCTTGTCTCTCACAATCAATCAACCGCACGTTAATTGGTTGTACCTAGAAATGAATGAGATGGTCAGAGGGGCCCTTTAAAGGCTTTGTTAAACAATGATCAAGGTTTAGGGGTTTGCACATCCCTAAATATGAGATGTGGAACCTTGGCATCGAACACAGTCTCCTCTACTTCTTGCACAAGCTGCATTCGGTCTTCCGTACCTCTGAAGGAAAAGGAGACAATCAAAAATATTTAACAGTTCCATTTTACTTTACAGATTATTCGCGTTACTGATGAGCGTCTTCATAGTTGAAAAACATCTATCATTATTGTTTTATCATTTGTAGCCCATTTCTTCTAAATTTATAACTGCTTCATATGCCTTTCGTTTCATAGATATGTACGTATCATGTTCTGTAATCTTTTTATGTATCGCTAATATTTCCGAACCTGAACGACAGTCCAATAACGCCCAGGGCCTCCGAGTAGAAAGTGAATCCGGATCCGTTGTCTTCGAACAACTCGATTCTCTTTGTCACCTGTCTGCTCACCTTGAGGGAGCTCTCCTGAAACCATCGTATTCCCTCTGAAAAAGCTGAAGAGAGCCCAGACAACGTAGAAATGAGGTTACTCGCGAAACGCTTTCGCCAACCGTATTTCTAAAACAGATTCTATTATTTAATATGAACTCTCACACTAATTTTCAACAAATACTCTTTTTTTCTGAATGAATCACGACTGCAAAACGCTTGAAGCTCACTAACAGAAGCACGCTGCCCTTTTACGTGATACCGTTCCGTTCAAAATCCTGTCCAAGCAGAGCTGTGGTGACCGACTGTAAGCAGCCGCTGCCAGCGGAAGAAACACATTACGGCTAAGACCGTCATCGAATCCGAAGACCGGGCCGGAGATTAGCATAAGCCGGAGTAAGTACGTTATGCGATGGACCTTGATCGATTCAACTCAAACGTCGCAGTAATTATGAAAGAAACATGAGAAAAACGATTGAGGGAGATGTGTGCAAAATGTAGAAAGAGAGCTGATCACAGTGTGCATCGTTTTCAATATTCGTCAGCATATCGATATTGAAACGACGTATTGATACTGGGATGCATGAATATGTTTTTGCACTATTTTGTAAGGCGTCAGATAATATAGAATGAACATCATTTCACAACCTCCTTAATCGGTGGCCACAGTGATAAAACAATATCTTCAAGCTCTCCTATGCAATGTCAGGTATCAAAAAGTACGAATCAGCTCCACATTCGTACGAGTCCACTGAAGTATGCGGCACTGGCGGCCACTGACCCGAGGCCTGACTCGCTCTTCTTCGATTGTACGAGGGTCGACCTGAAAGCACAGTATATTCCAAGCCTTCTATTATATTACGGTTTGTTTAGGCAGTGGTTTACTCTGCTAACAAAGCCTAAATCATTACCGACTAAAACACGCCCAGAGTATTCTCCATTTCTCGACGACTTCGGGGTACTCGTTGGCGGTACTGTAGAGAATCAGGAAGAGAACTGTTCTGAACACCTTCGAAGCTATTTATCAAGCGGAACTACACTGAAAGAAATTACCCCAGGGGTAAATTCATTTACGCACTACCCCAAGGGTAATTTACCCTAGGTGCACAGCCGGACGGGACCTCCGCTTTGGCACGGTGCCAAAACCACGCATTTCATGGGATATCAGACTCAGTTATGAAACTTTTGACCGAAAACAAAGTGAAACCTATTCTTTACGCCTTACCGCATCTCCTACTACTCATTCATAAGCATGATTTCTAACCACATTTGAAATGACCGCCCATTTCGATGGTGTGATCGAGTGGGGGTAGTCTATTGTGGCCGTCCGGCGGTGAGGTGCCGTATAGAGGGGTAAGCTACCCCAGCCCGCTGGGTAATTTCTTTCAGTGTATGTCTAACTAATTCAAAACTACTAATTTTCGATTTTTTCTGTATATAACTAATATTATACGTTATAATTATATAACCTACAAATAAACATTTCTGAAATATGTCTGTCTATCTAATGCTCACGATACGTAGACTACTTCGCAGAGGGCTCCCGCCAGGATGTCACGGGATCCATTGGAGTGGGAGAAGAACGCGAGAGCGACGGCACTGAAGCCCACCGAGACCGCCAGTCCCACGAACAGCGAGAGGTACCGGAGAAACTAAATCAATATTTTTGTGTATTTACAAATATTGTTTTATTATTTTTGCAGTATTTTTATTTTTATTTACACTTCTAACTGTAAATCATAAAAATTTATTCCGATTGAACGGAATCAATACTGTCTCACACAACATTCGCCTCAACGATAATTCTCGTCTTGCTCTAATTATTGAATAGTTCTGCGAATCCCTAAAAGAACAAAAGATGTAAAAATTTACAAATCTATTATAAAATTCAAGAAGTGATTACAAAAATATAAGATAAAATAAAACCTTCAACACCCGACGATTCTCACGCAGCTGATATTTGAGGCTTAGCATGTTACTATGTGCATTGCGTACTGAAAACAGTAAAACAGCTCGATCTATGTTTCGAAGAAGAAAAAATCTAACAAAAAGGTTGCATTAAGCAATTGAAAAGCAAAGTGACCCACTCATGCTTGTAGTGTTAGACTGCTTTCCGAGAGTACGATTAACAGATTTAAGCCAACTCTTGTTCAACTGTTCAAGAAATAAAGCTGCCTGAATTAATAATGCTTACTATAGTACTATTGATATATCATCTTAATCTCTCTTTTGAATATGTTTCTAATATATATTCTATCTTACCCATATCTCTTTTTACATTAGTTCTAATTTTACAGGGCAAGTAACAAAAAACAACCGCGCGATTAATCCCACTCGGCGACCGGTCAGCGACCTCCTAAAGTTCGACATTAATTGGGCAACGGGGTCGCCAACTTTCCAATGTATAAGCATAGGAGTTGGCAGTTATTTCCGACTTCCTCCCAAAAAGTCGCCTACCGGCCGCCGACCAAAATAGGTGAAAGATCGGTGACCGGTCAGACGGAGGCGAGAGAGCATGCGATTTGGAGAGAGCGAAAAGAGAACATCCGGTGGTGCCCTTTTCGCTCTCTCACTCTACCCATGCTGAGGGCTGCTCTCTCGTTGTCGGCGATCTTTCAAATGTTGGTGAACTTTGGGAGAGGATAGGAGACGTAAAGCAGGCAATATTCTTACAAGTTTCGTGACTTTGCGAGTATTTCAAAAAAATTTGGTTTGTGACCCTAAGTAAATTTGTATGGAAATTTCGAATATGTAAATACAATTGTTGCATGACATACTATAACCTCAGAACACTGTATTGAATTCACAAACTTTCTCACTTTTTTGAAGAAATAGATTGTAATTTCGGTTATGCATATAATTTTCGATCTAGATTACGAATATTTAACTTTCGTTATTCTATTTTAACTTTATAGGGTTGTTCACAATGTAAATTTTGGAATTCGAAACTAATCTTTAGCGTATCAATTGCGTAGCAATCGCATCAATTGCGCAGATTGCTCAGCTAATTCCAAAAAATATAGAATTTTTACACATTTTAAAAAGATAAAGCAAAAACGCAAAATCTGCAAAAGAAATTCCGCAGAGGTGGAGTCGAACCCGCAATATGAAGACACTATGCGACACGCATGCCTATTGCGCCATACACGTCACGTTAGCTGCACGTTACGCGCCCCCCATACTCTTCTCCCCTCCAATAGACGAAAGTTGGCTAATCTTTGCCAAATTTCTGCCCAACCCGCGCGACCTGCCGCACGTTTAATCTGGGGAAAAGGATGGCCAATTATTTGGTCAATTTATTTCGAGCCCCTCATAAATTGCGCAATTAATTGGGCAATTAATTGGGCATTTCTCTGTTGCTCTTTTCAGGTTTTTATCATTTTTGGCTGTTTTGGAGTCGTATTCAACTTATTTCGGTCGTAGACGGCGGGAAAGCCTATGAGTAAATTAATATTGCGCTAACACGGAAAACCGACGTAATATGCGCAGTTCACGGAACATGACACGAGCTGATAAATATCGATTGTTCTTAGAGGATTACACTACTCACATTAAGGCCCTCTGAGGAGCACATTGCTATCCCTCAAGAGCATATTTTGAACATTCCTTCATTTTTCATTTTCATTTTTACTTCCATGTCCCTTTAAGCGGTCATGACCCTCCTTATTGTTAGGTATACATAACTTATTTTAAAGCAAATAATGCAATTCATAACCCAATTTATATCACTTAAACATTTTCTAAATACCGTACTCTCTAATAAAGCAAAACCAAATACAATACTAATGTCAACAGAAAAAAATGAATGTAGTGCAAAGCGGTAGTATAAACAGTTACGAAAAAGTAAGGCGCAACAATTACGACGAAGCTGCCCGAAATATGAGGAGATCAGCAATATATGACGAGAGTTAGAGAACAGCGAGAGAGTGTGTAAACAGGAGAGAGAGAAAAGGGTCCCCATTTATGGGACACCTTTTACTCTCTTCAAAACGCACACTCTCTCACCTTTCTCTAACCTCCTCGCCATAAATGGCGAGCAAAAGCTGCGCAATTAAGGTTGCAATTAATTGCTCAATAAATGACGACCTAGGAAAAGAGTGTGGGAATGGAGAGAGTCAGAGAAAAAAGACGAGAAAAAGGTCGCAATTAATTGAGCATTTATTTGATCAACTTTTTTCCCAGATTAGACGCGCGGCTGTCAGCGAAAGATCGCTGATAAGTCGGTGAACTTAGGGGGGGATTAATCGCGCGGCAAGTACTTGTAGAGTGTAACATTACAGAATCGAATCTATGAGCGTGAAATGGGAGAATTATAATCGTTAAAGGGAGGAAGCAGCCTCTCTTTTTCAAAATGTTAATTCAAAAAAAAGGTTTCAAAATGTGAGAAAAAACATAGTGACAATAAAAAATCGAAGAGAAAACTCGAAAATCGCATGTTTTATTTTTTTCGTTTCGGGCTTCCGTCGCTAAGAGGAATGTCGCTTTCGGCTTAATTCCTTTCGCTAAACACAGCAACGTCGTCGTTGGACGAAATTTAAAAAAAAATCATTACTCGAATACTATTAATTTTTATTATTTTTCCTTTTGGATTTATACTAATTACGGCAAAATCTTTCATATAAGCTTCACTTGAAAATCACTTCCGTGTCCCTTTAAATAAAACAAAATAAGTACTCGAGAAGTAAAATTAAAGGTTAGCTCACCGATATTCCGGTTGTACCCTGGCCAATCATCATTATTAGATGCCAGTGAAAACCGAAGAATGGAAAGTCTGAAGCTAAATAATGCATCTATAAAATTTCGCTTTTCTCATTTATTAACACTGTGAAGCAATCATTGTTCTATGCTCAAAAAGGAATCAAAATATCAAGGATAGAAAGTTATCGTTTTTTTTATTTCTTCTTTTTAATTTATGTTGAGAACTTACAGAGAGCACCGTTCAAGCCACAGAAGATGCTCAGGATAAACGAAAGGAAGATCAAGATGAGCGGCGCTAGCGATAAACGACGGCGCTCATAATTGCTTATGAAAATTGTAGCAAAAATCCTTTCTATAACCTTAATTTATGCTCTTAAAAAGAAGGAGCACAAAACAGTGATATAATTTTTATTATTCAAAAATAATAGTTTATTAATTTAAGAAAAAATTTCTTTCATTTCCAATGTGTTTTTACTCACAGCAGTGAAGAACATACAGAAAAGAAAATGCAGATGGTAATACCGAAAAACGGAGGCCCCCAGGAGCACGTAAACCAAACACGGATGATCTGGAAAATCGCCTAATCGATGTGAAAGAAAATTTGCTAACCATCTGGTCTCAGAATACCCATCTGAAAGAGAAAGATGATTAGACGACTGTCGAAGTAAACGTATGAATTGATGACTGTTACGTACATTATGCGCCGAAAATTGATATGCAGTCGGCTTTGCTGAACCTCATTGTATTTTTTTCTAAAATAAACGAAAAAAACATTCTAAAATTACGAATATAAGGGTAAAAAATTATTCCGTCGGTTATCATCAGTCCAATTTACGCCGAATGAGCGAAGCGTTAAGTATGAAAAGAGCAACACAGCATTCCGCCCGGTGAAGAATGTTTCTAATAGCGAATTGACCACTATTTTTGAAATTCCTCAAGAGTGGCTGAACCAATCCGCACCAAAATTTCGCAGCCTTTGCAACACATGGTGACGAGCTTAAAGGGACATGGAAGCGAGAAATTTTCTGAAACCGAATATGGTTATACTTGTAAAATATGTTTCTTAGACGATAATAAACATAATAGTCTTTGAAAAATATTTTTAAAAAATTTCTTTAGCGAGAAATATTTATTTGTTCCGGGAATACCTCGATGCCATTTGCCTCATTACTATGCGCTAAACGCAGTAAGACTGCGCCTTGGCTGGGAAACGATTTTTAGGATATCTCGCGAAGTAGACATTTCTATGGACTCTGATTTTGGTTTTTATATTGTTTAGGCGATAAACTTTCATATGAAAGCCAATCTTTTTTGGCTTCCATGTCCCTTTAAAGGGGCATGGAAGCGAGAAATTTTTTGAAACCGAAAATGGTTATACTTGTAAAATATATTTCTTAGACGATAATCAATACTATTATATAATTCGCTAAACGTCCGTGTGTGCACCTGTTCAAAGAACACTCAAATAGGCGTTTTCTAAATCTACAAATGCTCCTCCTAGCGGGGTTCGAACTCGCAAACTGCAGACTGAAACTCTGTCGGCTTACCAACTGGACTAAACCGACACCACACACCGGCTTGCGGGGTTGGTACATAAAGTAAGCTGACGCTGCGCGGCCTACTTGCGCCTGCTTTTTTGAGTATTTCAAGCGTTATTTGAATTGATATAAGTAGGGTAAATGTATTTATCGTTCAGAGAGTTGTATGGACTTCTTGAGGGGGTCTTGAGAAAATATTGAGTATAGTTTCTAAGTGTAAGACTGAACGCTGTGGAGGTCAACTATGTAATCCATATATAGGAGGTAGATACCAAAATGCGATGTAGATGAAAATTTGGATACAATAAATGGCTCTTTCTCTCTGTAAAGATTAAGAATTTGGTCCGCTAACAATAAGTGAAATTTCCTGGGAATATTCCCCTACAATTTGCACCTACACTGTTCGAAAATACGCTAGCCCGCAAGGGAATATCTACCCCCCCATAGGGCACAAACGTGAATGCCTACACTCAGCGAAATTTCACCACCATACCGCACCTAGTGAATCATTCACCACACAAATTTCACCAGCCCGCTGGTGAATTGTGCGCCTTTCACCAGCGGGCTGGTGAAATTTGTGTGGTGAATGATTCACTAGGTGCGGTATGCTGGTGAAATTTCGCTGAGTGTAGCATGCTAGGGTAAATGCACAGCGGCGCCTTATGCTAGGGAATATTCGGTCAGTGTATTGAATAAGGATTTTTTCGAAGAATGTATTGACTAAATTTAAATAGTGGGGAAATTTTAGAGCAAAGCTAAAGGGGAGCAAAACTTTTCATCTAGGCATAATTATCGCAGCTTGCGCCTTATGAGATAAAATTTACACTGACTGGCTGCGGCAAATTTTAAATTAGACCAGCTATGCTGAATACGCTGTAATTTCGTATAGTGTAGATGCTCAACTTTTGGCGGTGAACTAAATGAGGGAAACAGAAACAGAGAAAACAGATGCGTTTAGGACACGCCAGTCGGGCAAAGCGCCGCGAAGCGGCGAGTAGCCCGGCTGGTAAACATAATAGCCTTTGAAAAATATTTTTTAAAAAATTTCTGGAGCGAGAAATATTTATTTGTTCCGGGAATACCTCGATGCCATTTGCCTCGTTACTATGCGCTAAACGCCTTGGCTGGGAAACGATTTTTAGGATATCTCGCGAAGTAGACATTTTTGTGCACTCTGATTTTGGTTTTTATATTATTTAGGCGATAATCTTTCATATTAAAGCCAATCTTTTTTGGCTTCCATGTCCCTTTAAGTTTTTAAATTCATAATTTTCGCTACACTTATTCGCCAACAGGATCGGACCCTATGCGCGGAAACCGCTATTCTTTATTAGAACACTTGGAATGCTGAGGCAAGAATTTTAAAAAATAAAGTTTTCTTATTATTAGATACCTTGTGCAAGGCTTTGAGCTCCACGAATGCTGCCAGCAACATGTAGAGAAGCAATGTGAACTCAACGGCATTGATTGTCAGGTAGAGCCCAGAAACCAACGAAGATGAAGAGCTACTGTACAGTCCGGCGTATGCAGGCAAGCGGAAATGCAACATTTTATTTCGTCATAACAGCAAACGGATACATACAAATTGAAGAAAAGTTCAAAATCACTTACCAACACAGAGAAGTATGGTTCGTGCACACCACAACTATTTTCATTCTCCGAGAAGGGATGCTAAAAATTATGCAGGCATTTCCGCACAAAATTTCTTCAGCACAATCTTACTGGAGCTGTTTGTTCATCATCTGATGGCGCAATTATTGCAAATGCTTTATAAAAGGTAACGAGGACCTTATCACACGTATAAAATGTTATATTGGTTTTCGTAGAGCTGGAAAAACTGTAAGGGAAATAGCTTTGTGCGTAAAAGTCTGTATCCCGCTAAAAACAGGAAAATGTAGCTTCTGCCGTACACGTAGCTAGCCGAAAGCGAGCAATTGCAAAATAATACAAAAAAGCTAAAGCCGATAATAAGAACAGGAATTTATAAAATAAGAGTCGTGTCTGAAACGCTACTGCTGGATAGATTTCGACAATTTTTTATATGATTACAGGTCGAGAAAGATGAACGTAAACATTCTATAAGCTCCATAAATACTTAATTTCAATAAAGGGCTGGTTTTTTAACTGCTCTCTCGTCAAGAACTATCACGGGTTTGCGTACAGGGAACTATGCAATTCATGTACCAACGCAATTACGATGATTGCAATCAGGGCAAAAACAGTTCGTGCCAAGTGCAAGGAAGTAAACATTGCAACCAACCTCAAGTTGACCAGCAAGTTATAATAAAAGCAATTCAATCACTAAAAAAATCTAAGCTATATTGTCGATCTACACATTGTAGGATATGTTGAGGTTTTTAGGTTATATGCTAGGTGCCTGTGCCAGTGCTTCCCGTCAATTCCACATCTTTATCAATCCCGTAAAGTATGCGGCACTGGCTGCCTCTGCGTCCAGAACCGCCTCCGATTGCTTGTAGTGGAGAAACGAAAACCTGAAAAATAAATAAGTCACCCTTATACTTTACCTTTATATTTACTTTACCTTACCTTTAGATAATAATTAGCAATTAATGGTATGTGATCTCATTACTACTCGCCGATATTATCATGTAACTTTCCCATGGTCAAGAAGAATAAATGAATGAACCTCATATCGCAACACAACCAATTCAAGAGCCACTGAACATCCAGCGAATCGCGAAACTCGGCCAGCGAGCTGTGGACGATCAGGAAGAGCACGATGCTGAACAGAGCAGATTAATCGATATCACGTACTCTGGGATTGGATCACGTTCCTTGATCAGCACATACTAACGATGCCGTCCGTGGCATGACTCTCGTAAAACCTATATTGTTCTAATCTGGGAAAACGTGATCTTCTGGCCTGTGCACCAGTATTTTGAAGTTAATTTAATACAATCTCGGGGCAAGTCATACGCGGAGTAGATGAGCTCGCACAGCTCTCCGGCTAGAATGCCCAGATCGCCCGAGAAACTGGAGAGAAGAGTGAGGGCGACGGAGGAGAACCCGACGGAGACGGCCACCAGCACGAACAGCGCGATAAAGCGGAGGAACTGAAGTGGGCAGGAGGGTGCAATAGGTATTATTGCAACGTAGCACGTTGCCAACTATTCACTCCCTGTACTATACCTAGGTACTGTGTCTGGCAGAATCTGCGTTCTTGATTTGTCGCGTTTCCGCCAATAAATAAGGACGAATCAAACATGAACGTTTGAAGCTGACCAATTAAGCTTCAGCTATTATAGTTTTCCCCGTCATACCCTCAGCACCCGACGGTTCTCTCGCAGCTGGAACTTGAGACTCAGCTTCTGTCGATCGTAGTTGCATACTGTAAGGTTACGGGAATTACGATCTAATGGTTTGATATATTGCTTTTCTAGTACCAATACTTACAGCGAGTTCAGTTTATTCTTTGTAATGTTTACTTGTACTTTGTATATTCATACTACACTTTCCTACGCAGGCGTAACAAAGTGTTTATAAAAAAAACTACTGACTGGTTTTCACAGTTGGACTCAAGGTTCGATTGACGGACTGCAGCCAATTGTTAGCTAGACGCTCGAGAATGATAACAATCTAAAAGTGAAACAAAATTAGCATATCTCCACGTACTGAACTAGCTGAACTTTTTTTCTTTTTTTTCTGTAAACACACCAGAATTCCGACAGTCGCTTGTACACCCATAGCGAGGAGAAGGACGATAAACGGAAAATAGCGAAAATCTGTAAATCATGCTTTCTTCAATTTCCTCAAAATGAAAAAAAAACGATTGCATTTTTTTATTTTTTTTTTATTTTCTCTTGCGAGATATGCACTAAGTGTATCTCGTGGGTAAAATCCTGAAGTTATGTAAATTTTGGAAATATTTACATACACAGAGCTCCATTGAGTCCGCAGTAGAGACTATATACCAGCGAGAAGGAAATGAGCACGATGGGAATTGTGTATTTCTTGCTTCGTTCGTAGTTGCGTAGGTAAATCGTTGCAAACACCCTCTCGATAATCTAGAAAAATAATATTGATACTTTTAAAAACTGATGATATATGTATTTATACCACGCTCAAAAACATGCTGAACGCAAAATTGAGGTGGAATATGCGACAAGTTGAAGCAACCAGAATCACAGTGAACATTTTGTCATCTGCAAAAAAGACAAATAACAATTATTTATCCTCCTGTTTGCAAAGCTAACCTCGCAAGTTCCAAAAACCCATCTGGAATAGCCAGAGAACGAATCGCGAGGCGATATACACGTAGCTACAAATAACGGTAGAGTAGATTATGCTCTTGAGATTGGTATGAAGACGATTAGGCTGAAAAAGCGAGTTTGGAACACTGCATGATGCTAGGAAAATGTTCTGTCATTTACTGCTTTCATTCCCACAGCATTCCGCCTGGTGAAGAATGTGTATAATAACGAAATGACTGCTATTTTTGAATTTTCTCAAGAATGACTGAACCCATGTGCGCTAAATTTTCAGCACTTGTTGAGTTCATTATAATGACAAAAAGTTTTTAAATTCATGATTTTTCGGCGTTTGATTCGTCCATAAGATCAGATACTATGCGCGGAAACCGCTATTCGCTATTAGAACGCTTGGAATGCTGTGTTCCTATTTCTGGCGAGAGAGCGAAGCTGTTTAAAGAGAGTCCAGACAAAGTTCATCAATAATACACGGTATTCACAAACACTTCTCATGGAAGGTCTATGTTCCGTAGATCTTGGCAGTTCAGCGGAATTATCTCGGAAATTTAATCACAAACGCAGCTGTTTCGCCAATCACCCTTATTTTCTCAGTAAATGGTGATATAATAGGAAAGTAATGGTGTGATAAGCAATCTTGTTCTTGTTGATTCACAATTAATCGATAATATACTTGTAGTTTGTTATGTAGTCGTGAATGGAGCATTGCCATCAAAAAGAAATGTGAAACAACCATTTCATCAAATGCAGATCAAGGTTGGTATTTTGATGAAATGACGATTTCCCAAGGAAATGCTCCACTGCTCACCTTATGAATCGCCTTCAATTCAGCAAAGGCCAAGAAAAGGATGAGGAGGTTGGAGGTCCATTCGAGGGCGGTGAGAAGAATATACGCGATCGAGGCGACTACCGACGAAAGATTAGCGTACTCACCGCCAAAGGCGACCATGCTGCAAATTGAGAGAGCTCAGAAAGTTTTTTTCCTGAATCACGAGCGGGCAAAAATCACCAAAAAAAGTGAATGTCCATTTCAATAATTTGTTCTTATTACCGACACTGATTTATTTCCTACATGCCTTGCAATCTCGATATAAATTCGCCCGCATTTTGTTATTTTAAAATAAGCTTATATTTTCGTAGATTATTCCAAGAGACAAAGGAAACATAGCGATACACCAGGAATAATAAAATAGCAAATAGTCTACTTCAAAATACAGTTTAATCAAGAAAGGTCTCACCAACAATCGGACGAATTGTGCTGGCAGAGGACGATGACTTGCATGCGAGTCTTTCTGAGCTGAAATTTCTGTTAGGGGAGAGCTCTAATCTCACTATGAAGAGTCTGCTCCAGATGTCAACTCACAGCTGTCCCAATCAGCTGGCAAGTAAATAGCAATGATGGAGCGGCACGAGTAGTTGGTCACTGCATGTGCGTTCTACTGTTTATATCGTTTGCTGCATGCACCGCTACACCATAATAACATCATAACGCATGCTATATTTTCACACTTGCACACCATCAGTAAATCTCGTTATGTGTTTCGCGTAATGCATGACACCGCGCTAACGCACCCTGCTCTTCCCCTAGTGAAGTCTTGTGGCGCCCGAGGGCAGGACGCAGACTGTTCAGAGGAGTCTGTGGACCCTGTCTACCAGAGGGCACTAGGGAGTATGAAGCATTGCCTGAAGCACCCCCACGC
>LS892916.1:35342-48981 GCA_900490955.1 Micoletzkya japonica | reverse complement strand
TAACCGGGGGAAGTGTGGGAAGCCGAAACGAGATTTACAAGTGTAGCAAGTAATGTTGAGTGAAAGCGACTGAGACTGACTGAGGGAGTTAAGTCTTGATTGCACTTGCCATCGAGAGGGGCGATCGAGGCTTCACGAGGAGGGGATATCAAGAAGCGGGCCTTACACAGCGATTGACCAGAAGGGGGACGGGGGGGGGGAAGGTAGACACAAATTAAATAGCGAATTGAGAAACAAGGGGGGAACTAGAAAGACGGGGATAGGAAGGAGAGGGGAAACAACCATAGTAGACTATACGGGTGAATGTCTCCTGCACCTTCTCCAGAGCCTTACTGTCCTTGGCAAAATGGGGATTCCAAAAGGGAGAAGCGAATTCGAGGTGAGGAAGGACATAGATATGGGAACACTTGGTAAGTATCTCTGGAGAGCTTACAGAGACTGTCTTGCGAAGGGCGAACATAGAAGTGTATGGCTTTTGGCAACGATCAGAGACAGAGGCTGACTTACGGAAGGAAGAGATGACTCGCACACCAAGATTTATTTCATTTATTTCGTTTACGCCGGAGCGTGCGGTCATGCAATTACATATGGTGATACAGTGATACAAGAATAGCGTGACGAAGTGATATGGATAGAAGGTGGTCTTGTACGATATTATGTGAAAGGAAACCAATCGTAAACAGGAATAAGTAGTTCTACCCGAATGTATACCGGATTAGTTTACAGAATTCGGAATAGTCTGCGAAGTTGCCTTTCTTGCTCATTTCTGTCAAATCTTGAGTGGTTCTAACAGCAAAAGA
Organism: Micoletzkya japonica; assembly: GCA_900490955.1. Classification (NCBI taxonomy): domain Eukaryota; kingdom Metazoa; phylum Nematoda; class Chromadorea; order Rhabditida; family Diplogasteridae; genus Micoletzkya; species Micoletzkya japonica. The sequence continues at coordinate 48,181 of LS892916.1, read as the reverse complement.
GAGTTCGCGTAGTTTTGATTTTGGGATTTTGGGATTTTGGGATATCACGGATATCACGATTTTGGGATATCACGAAAAGATCACGAATTTGAGGGAGGACAGAGGGGGGAGTGGAGGAAATGAAGTAGGTAGGACAAGGGATAGAGGGAGGACCGAGGTGCAAAACAGAACACTTGGGGATAGACAGAGCAAGTTGGTTGGAGGAAGTCCATGAGGATACTGTATCTAGAGCACACTGTAGTTGAGAGGATCGAGAGAGAGCATTCGAACTATTGTAGGACACGAACAATTTGATATCATCGGCATAAGCGAGCATACAAATATTGGGATAAGGAGAGAGGATATGCGAGAGATCAGAGATATAGAGGATGAACAGAATGGGACCAATGACAGAGCCTTGAGGAACTCCAGAGAGGACAGGGAGAGGGGACGAGAGAGTGTCTGACAAACGAACAGAGAAGGTTCTATCTGTGAAGAGGGACTCGATCCACGAGAGTAAGGAACCTCTGATACCATAGTGAGCACATTTAGCGAGTAAATTGGGGAAAAGAACAGTATCAAATGCACGCGAGAAATCGAGATAGACAGCATCGACAGAACGACCATTGGACAGACTAGTTGACCACTCATTCTCGCACTCAAGCAGGTTCGTGAGGACTGAGGATCCTGCACGGAAACCATGCTGCACAGCCGGATGGCCACAATAGACTACCCCCACTTGATCACACCATGAAAATGGGCGGTTATTTCAAATGTGGTTAGAAATCATGCTTATGAATGAGTAGTAGGAGATGCGGTAAGGCGTAAAGAATAGGTTCCACTTTGTTTTCGGTCAAAAGTTTCATAACTGAGTCTGATATCCCATGAAATGCGTGGTTTTGCATCGTGCCAAAGTGGGGTCCCGTCCGGCTGTGTGCTTAGATCAGCGATGTGCACCTAACTGGCACATTTTTGGGAATCTTTGAAAGTGCGGGTGCCGCCAACTTGAAATTTGCGGGTGCCATCTAAAAAGGTGGGTTCTGATTTTTAACGCTGGGCGGGTGGAAATTCGTATATAGCTATACTCTAGAAAATCGGAACGTATAATTCGTGATTCCGCCGCTACGGTGTTTAGCGATTTTTTCACGCTTTGAAATGATGCCATTTCAATCCAAAACAAGATATCAGGAGCATGGATAGCTTTTTGAGATCAGTATTTCCTAGAGCTTCGCATAGTACACATTAAAACTTGATAACATCAGTTTGAAGGGTAACGGAATCGGCGCTACTACCGGAACGATTATATCTTCCATTTTTCTCTACTATAGTAGAGATCTTTCAAGAAAAGTTTGTGAAAATCGATTAAGAATTGGCCGAAATCGTTCGACTGGAACGACACTGGAATATTCCTGTAATATTCCACCCCAAAACTGTTTTCTCTATTTAGGAACTTTTCGCACCCGCTTTTCAACTTTTCTAGGCCAGAATTTTGCGGAGATTTCAAAAAACCAAAAAGCATGTGCCGAATCTTTTTATTAACACGTGTTTTCACTGCACACAGAGAAATATCTATTATACATTCAATGCATAAGCGCACTTTAACACATAAATGTATAGCGGGTTATACATTTCGGGGCATTGCTCTCGGCCGGGTACAGAGAGGGGGGCTATACATTAAATGTATAGCTTTTCTACGCCGACCCTGTACCATTCCTCCCCCACAGCATTCTGGGGCATAACAAAGCGAAAACTAGAGCAATACAGTATGCCACACCACGCTGGTGCGGCCTGCCCCCGGCGGGGGTTGAACCCGCGACACCCCGGCCCCTCGGGCCCACGGCTTACCACTGCGCTATACTGCAACACGGTCGTAGGGGTCGCAACAACCACATCTCGTTGAGGGTGGCGACAGAAGTGAAGCATTTACGCAAATGCAGCTGCTTACACTCCATTTTGAACCTCATATTACACGCCTTACTAACTGCTCTTCCAATTGCCACTTCACATATATACATAGGAATAACTGCCTGGTATGCTTTTGAAGTGGAAAAGCCTGACAGGTTTATTAATATTTATGCAGTTTCAAAGAAACTTCTCTGGGAGAACAAACAAAAAAAGACAAGGAAAAATGAGGAACGCACACTACTGGAACAAGGAAGAGAACAACTGAGGTGTAAAACTCATCAACATACTATTACATACAAAAAAAATACACGTTATTTATGAAGTTACATAACGATATACGGCAAGCGAAAAGCAAAAAAAAACAATGAAAGCTAGTCATTTTGCTAAACATATGCATTAATTAAACAGCAATACATACTAATACAGTAATCCAAGATGTATACTAATACATACAAGAGGTATACTAATAAATATTCAAGGATAAAGGACACCTAATTCTACCATCTAACCTCCTCCTAGCCTTCTTGTCCCCGTGTGCTCGTGTCGTCCTCGTGTTCGGATCGACGACGGAGATCTCGGGCATGTAGTTGTCTCCTCTTCCCATCATCTTCGGCCGATGGAACAACCGACAGGGCGGTGTCAGTCACCTGCAACATAAGAGGATAAATGGACGAAATCGATATAGGCATACGCTTTCAGCGTCTTCAGTTAGTAAATCAACAGCCAGTTTTATTAAGATAGGTTATATTTTAGGTTGTCTTGCATATGTCATTTATATTAGTGAATATAATATGATTTTATGATACTTTTGAAATATAGTAAAGCCTTGAAAAAAATAAACAAAATGCCCATGACTGCGCGTTTTTCAAATGAATTGACCGTAAACCGCTTCTCATTCAAACGAATATTAAAATGATTATTTAGAATGATATCAATACGAAATGTTGAGAGACCATTCTTATTCATATCTACCGTGGTCACCAAAATATTTCTCATCTACTTCGACTGACCTGCTCGTCTTCTTCTTCCGATTTCTCCTCTCCTTCCTCGTCTTCACTATCTTCATCGTCACTCTCCTCCTCCTCCTCCTCTTCTTCGTCATCTTGTGTCTCCTCTTCATCTTCATCTTCGTCCTCATCGTATTGTCGTCCGAGTTGAGCATCTGAATAATTATTATATGAGGTAATAAGGAAGTAGAGTGAAGTTTACAGACAACTCACAGTTCATCAGCGATCCTACCCCAAGCTCAACTACAGTTCTATGCAACCTTCTCCCCTCATCCCCCACATTCAGAAACAGTCCCTCTGTTCTCGTGAACACCTTGTGAAAGTGTTCTATCGGTTGTTCTGTCCATAACCCAGTCATTCTCCATCTCTTTGCAAACTCGAGAAAGTGTCGTGTGAACCAGTGATACTTGAGCGATTGGTAAGCAGTCAGAATAACCTTGGGATATAACCGGGAAAAGAGAGCGATTTGCTCAGCCAGCTCATCAAGGTCACGGAGTGAGAGAAATCGTACCTTATTAAACCGCATGGCAGATTGAAACGCTTCTAAGCTACCCGCTAGGTCAGGGACTTCGCTTCTCGTCAACGAACAAGCGCTCAACAGATCGTCTACTGTGGCCGTATCGAGGAGGGACTGAATCTGGCGACCGTTATAGGCCTGGAAGCCTAAGGCACGAGTAGCACCGTGCTTGCGAAGGACGCGCCTCAGAGTCAGATACGTAGTACCGTAACCCATGGCCGCCTTTTCAAACTCGGGCCAAGCATCAATGGCCTTCTTCAGTACCCCTCTCACCCGGTCTGTCTCCTTGCCCCCCTTCTCCTTCATAACTTCCAGCCTCTTCCTCAGGACCGCCACCGACTCCTTCCTACATACCGAACACTCAAACGAGTCAACCTCCTTGTCTAGCTCCCCATCGAACAAGCATAGATATGTACAGGCGGCATGCGTCTTACGCTGAACACACGAAGAACAACCCACCCGCTCCCACGCCCTAGCCCATTCCACCGATTCCCCATCCCTCAGAGTACCCTTTAGGCAACGAACAGAGTCACACTTCCCTTGTTTGCGAGCAGAACACGGTCTGCCTAGCTGCCCCATCAGTGTCTGCACATCTCTACAGTATCTCTCATTCTCCTCCACCTCCCCCTGCAACATCCCAATCCTCTTCTTCTCCTTGTTGCACACCGTCTCTCGGTCGTCGTAGTTGGTGAGGACTACGCTCGATCCAAGACTACTGAGGTCCTTCGAGATAGCAAGACATTCTATGGCTGCGACTAGTCTAGCACCCAAACCAAGGTTAAAATGTACTGAGAACGGAACAATCTGAAAAGGCTCAAACGGGGACAGTGGACTGCGTACGGTGCAGTGCGAGGGCATATGCGCCTTCTTCTGAACCTTCGGGTCGGCATGTTTAGACAGTACACTGTACTTCGAGAGTGACTGATCGATGCTATCTAGGGTTCGTGAAGCGGGCTTGTCATCGGTTGTGGTTCCCTTCTTCCAGACACAGTTTACACAAGGAAAAGTACACGAACATGTCATTGACCCGTAAAGAGTATTCAATACCTTCCCATCCCCTGCCAAGAACCAGTCCACCCTCATCTCTCCCACTTCCGGCACGTCAACTGTCTTTATGTTAACACATTGCTCGAAGACCTTGTCAAAGCAGACCTTCATGTGTTCATACGACTCTTGACCTACATACGCGCCGAGAACAAGGACAAATCGAGGCGAATTGGCAAGGAAAGTATTGACTATTGACATGATCATCTTCGTACTGCTCCCTCCCTTGTCAACTCCAATGCCCAACCACAAGCAACCCCCGAATTCACCACTACCTAGACTCCTACGAGTGTGCAAGTCCATCTCACCTAGCACGTGTACGATCAGAGCACGGACATCCTTCACAACTACTGCCGAAAGAACGTGCTCTCCAGTTCCCTTCGCCGGCCCTGTACCGTAATCTACGCTCTCACAGGCATACATATCAGCCACTTCCCCAACTCTCCGTTTGTGTTCTACGAACACTCGGTTCCATGAAGGAACAATATTTGAACACAGCTGCCGTATGGTTGTACACATAGGGACAAACTGCGTCCACTTCATCCCCGTCTCGCACTTCAGTGCATACACCTCGGCGACCCCTATCTTGCCCACCAAACTCTCCTCAGGAACCATGCGTTTGAACGCATCAATGAACAATTTGCGAAGGGAATCGGGATAGAACCTCAGAGGATCCTTGGTACCCGCATCCCTCCCAAATGTGTATTTGCTCAGACTCTCAACGAACGAGTTGAGCTTGCGCGAGTCTTCCGGCTGCTGTCCCTGTCCACTCTTGTAGGCCTTAGTGGAAATGCGCACAGAGGAAGCATTCCACCTGTTAGTTGCGCTTCGTGCCCTTCTACGGTACTCACCCACCGCCACCTCCCTCTCACTGTCCCCCTTCCTCACACTCTCCCTCAGCAAAGCATTCGCTTGCTCCAGTGCTTTGCACCTGGCCTCCCAATAGGACATAGTGCCCTTAACCCTTCCCAGTTCGGAATCGAGATCCTCGATTCTATTCTCGTGCTCCACTACAATCTTCCTCAACCTCATCATCTCATCCACCACTTCCACTTTCTCTTGCTCTAACACCCTGACCCTCTCCTTCAACCGAACAACATCGAGAACAAGAGCCCGCTCTCTACCGGGATTTGGAGAAGAAGAATACTTGCACAAACTAGCAGTTGGCCTAAGAGTATTCGAGGAAGACGCGCGCCTCTTGAGGAAGTCAATCGTACGAGAAGCGAGAACTGCGGGAGGCATGGGGGACGCACGCTTACCTACAGGTAGTATACTATGTAATTTACTTTGGAATTCGCCTTATAACCTCCGCTTTTCGCAACCAGCGCAAGCAGCAAAAAAGGTACCTGGGAGACGTCCAATGTAGCCGTCGTACCGCACGTCCCGTGAAGACGATGTAGAAGGAGCTATAACACTTTTTTTCAATTAGCACGTACGGTTGAACATCAAACTAAGTTCTGAAGCATCTAATTTTAATTTTTTTTTCTAGCGGGACCATGCACGCGTTGCGGTCGCGCCGCGCTCAAATTGTCTTTCATGCTAAGCCTTCTCTCAAGCGTATTCACTTATTTTTCAATCCTCCACTAACATATTACATTCCAGACATACCGTAAACCGAAATTGTTCCTAACCTGCCCCATTCGAAAATAAGCACAGTATTTTTTTAGATTGCATTACGCCTTCAGTGGGTTCTTTAGTTGTAAACGTGCATTCATTCCAGGCAATTTTTACGTTGCCTATTTTTTAAACATTGTATTTAGTAAACCATTACACTAAAGGCAAAATAGAATACAGTATTCCCGGATGTTCAGCGACGTGAATAGCGCATTTGAACAGCTTACCCGACTGTCCTACGCCTCGGCCTTGGCCCGTCCCCAGAGGAAGAGCTTGGACTTGTTGTAGATGTTGTCCCACTTGCCCTCCGAGCCCAGCTTGTCGATCTCGCGGAACAACTATAAACACGCATTATCAGTCCTAGATAAGCTGTTCAGTTATTGTTAGGGAATCCCTGATCATCAAGAAAATCAATTTTCATGCTTGGAAAAAGACAAAAACAACTTGATTTGGCGCTTAACACAAATATGGGTAAATACCTTTGGTCGTCGAGCCGTCGAAAGACTGAAGACGTATATGCTCCTTGCTCGTTGAGCCGGTCACTACGCCTTGTTCACCGGGACCTGCATTAACGCTCAGAATAAAAAAAAAACGTCAATTGGACACAATCTACCTAATACAAGGCTCCGAATGTCATTTCTGCCTTCCCTCCTATTAACCAGTCGCATGAGCGGACTACGATAATCGTGTATTTCATATAGTAGAGAAAAATGGAAGATATAATCGTTCCGGTCGTAGCGCCGATTCCGATGCCATTCAAACGGAGCTTATCAAATTGTTATGTGTACTATACGAAGCGCTAGCAAATACTGATCTCAAAAAGCTATCCATGTTTCTGATATCTTGTCTTGGATCGGAATGGTATCGTTTCAAAGCGTGAAAAAATCGCTAAACACCGTAGCGGCGGAATCACGAATTATACGTTCCGATTTTCCAGACTATAATTCGTTAACTATTATGTGAAAAATTAGGCCATAAAAATAATACTTATTCCTATTTCGAAATTAAAACGATAATATACCGTAATCAATTGCCAGCCGCTTTCGCACCCGCTTGCGGACAGCACCCTCGTCGGCGGCTTTGAAGGAATTCGATTTTCTGAACTTGCGCGATTACAATTCCAATAGCAAAAGTGCTTTTATGAAGCGTTAATTACGCTATTTCCTACGAAAAAAAAGATTGCAAGAATAAGCTACCGTTTAGTAAACGACGACAAGTCCCCATAGCCAGACGGAATCCGGACGAGTTCTTGTTCTGGACAGCCCTCCGATGTAAACGAGTCTCAAAGATCTTCGTTTGCCAAATCACACCAAATTGAATAATGTACACGGAAAGTACTCTATGGTTCAGCTAACGGTATTTTACACGGTCAAAAACCTGGACCGATGTAGAAGCGGCGCACTTAGTTCGCACAAGCTGAGTTCGGATAGCGATAGAAATCGATCATTCCAAGGACATAAGCGTGACACACACGCTACGCGTAAATTCGCAATGAGGTGGGTAGACAAAATTTTCAAATTTTCCGGCTACAGTATGCTAAAACTGTGCACCGTTTTGCTAAAATGTGAATGCGAAATATTTGCGCTGTGTGCATTTCGCACAAGCTAGACAACTCAAGTAAGACGATTACCTTGATCTACGAATCGTCGATCGTCGCCCTTCACAACCTCGAGCCGCCCTTCTCGCGCTTCAACCATCGGGAGGTCCCGAACGATAGCAGGTGCGGCTGTAATTATTGTGTTACCTAGGAATCTAGTCGCGCCGAAGCCCATAATTCGAATGGTACTCCTTCAAAGCAGACCGAGTTTGAAGGGTCCCTCCAACCATCTCATTCATTTCAAGAGATAACCAATTAAGAGCGGTTGATTGATTGATTGTGAGAGACAAGAGAAGAATGAAGAGACGCAGACAGCGAGAGAAGTCTTTGCACAGCTTTTTCTCAGCAACGGCGAGGTTTCAACTAGAAAGGAGAGAGTATGAGACTCATGACATTGAGAGCTATCCAAGGATGTTAAAAATGCATATGATAGATATCGCTTGGAGGGGTCCTTTAAGGTTCTTGGCAAAAAAACAGTTTCCAAGCCCTAACTGCAGACGGCCAAATTCGATTTCTGTCAAACGTGCATTACTTTTGATTACACCATAATGTGCCCGCTGCGATCACAAAACTCAACTTCTATTTTCCGGAAGTAAGCGTGGAAGGCAACAGTGAAATATAGACGTCTAGACGGAGGAATGTAAAAGAGCAGAGCCAACGAACACGCAATGTACATGTAAGCTAAATCGTTCAAAAGACAAGGCTTGTATGGGCCAGTCCTACTAATCACAAGGAAGCTTCGCACCTTGTTCAGTTTGCGATAGGTGCTGCAAGCCTCGGCCTTGGCCCGTCCCCAGAGGAAGACCTTGGACTTGTTGTAGATGTTGTCCCACTTGCCCTCCGAGCCCAGCTTGTCGATCTCGCGGAACACCTATAAACACATCAGCTTTTACTTAAGCAATCCAGTTTCATCAAGAAAATAAATTTTCACGCTTGAGAAAACCGAAAAAAAACACGATGTTGCGTTAAACACAAATATGGGTAAATTCTACCTTTGGTCGTCGAACGATCACCGTCGGATGATGGAAGACGTGTTGATCCAGTCACTAGGCTTTGTTCGCCGGGACCTGCATTAACGCTCAGAATAAAACCTCTAATCCTCTATTACCGTGCTACAATCGATACCAACCGTACCTCAATTAAAACCTGGCTTACCGTAGCACGGCCAATCTATACAGTACACAGTTTAATTTTCACTTAGTACTGTCACTCGAACTCTATCCACAAAATAGTTCTTTTTTCTGACAAACAAATAGCAAAGGAATTATTAAAAATTATCAACTAATTCTTTTGGTTGTTCTATTAGATTTTTGCTTAGTTGTTTGTAAGAACCGTATTCCACGTTATACCAACCCCGAAGTCAATTCAAACACTCAAGTAATAATTACCAGGTAAATTCAATCGCGCAAAAAGTAATTTCTATTTCCCGGAAGTGGTGTTTCCGGCTAATCCTGAAACGGAATGAATGGCCAAAATAGGAACCAAAATAAACGGCGCACTACGAAATTGTAAGTGATTACACTTACTCAAAATTCAATTTTTTGCTAGATCTAACCATTGTACTGAATGTAAGCCTATGTTTCGTCTAACCAATTCTATGATAATGACCAACCGTGTTCAGTTCGATGACGTTTCCGCACACGAACCTCTCCCTCAACACTCGGCTTTCCCTCGATATCGAGACGTGGTTCACTTCTGAACTTACGAAATTAATGCTGAAGAGACCAGCGAACATGCGGAACAGATCTTCTACATGTAAAACCCAGGGTTGCCAATAAACACCACTCACGCTGCATCCTGTTCCGAGGCTGCTGGAGGCGTGTGCGGAAGTGCAAAGAGTGGTTGTTCCGGCACGATCTTCTGGACCGTCATCGGAGGTTCGTCCACTGAGAGTATAACAATGTATGCTTCCAGGCAGCAAATATAAAGCTTTCTTAGATTATTTTAATAAAACCATCGAGAATCAGTGCGAAGTTTAAAATGAATGCTCTCAGCTGACTGAAATAGTATGACCTAGCCGTACTGAGAAAACCTTATTCTTGGGAGGCTAATTGTCACACTCCTCAGCTAATTAATCAAACAAAATGCAAAATATTCTTACTTCCTCCTCTCGAATCCATCCTCGCGAGTCCACAGCAACCACACAACGCGCGGATGTAATGTAGGATAATCTAGAAAACACGGGATGTAGATTTCTGCACTCCCGTACCGTATACCCAAGGAGTCTCGAACTTATTTATTTCCTTACAGTAACCCAGATTCCTACAGTACCTAAAACTTTCTCATTACATTAGTGGGTTTTATGCTTGCTGTGAAGAACAGTTTTCAGTGGTCTTTTTATACATAGTTTGAGAAAGCTGGCATTTTCGCTCAAACACAACTCACTCGCACCTTACCTACGTACTAATATTCAAAGGAACATATTGGCATTGGCGAGCGGATTATTAACAATGACCCCTCCAAGCTTCAAACTCTGCCGTACCTCGAGTAGTATTTTGTCTAAGTGACGCACGTTCACAAAAACCCTTCGTGAATCCTGAGTTGTATGAGAATGTCGATTCCAAGAACTGCTATAAATGAATACCAAATAATCATAGGTTACAAACCCGTGGAACAAAAACAGAACAGTATTTTTCGTAAATATTTTATTGAGACAATCAATAACAGAACAACCAATAACAGGTCAACAATCAATAAAAGAACAACCAATAACAGGTCCAGAAAATCAACAACGGTTACGGCCCCTGTGCCCTCCTCTCTTCACAGCATCGACAATCGCAAGAACAGCAGAAGCAGCTTAATTGCATATTTGAGGCCAATCAGACAAAGAGTGTGAGCTAATAAACACTGAGTTGTGTTTCTATAGGTCCACGCTTCGAAGCATCAGTGTCTCTTTTATTTATATACATTTTGGAAAGGTGCAAAAACCGGGCGTAATCCTATACTAGAAAAATTAAACGATGCAAAGAACAACATGCTCACCATGGACGTCGTGTGGTGGTCTTGTCCTTTGTCGACTTGCCGTTTCCTCCGCTGTTGTTATCACGTCTATACGGGCCGCCGTATGTATGAAATCGACCGGGTTGCGGCCCTCTGTAAGGTATTAGTTTATGGACTGTGTTTCACGACCGAAATCGATACATCCATCCTCGCTACCTCACATTTGAATAAAATTTTGGGTTAAATTTTCAATACCATTTCATAACGCGCTTGCACATATGACCGAAACGTGCAGTCAATAACGAAATTACATAAATAATAATAATAGCCTACCGAAAACCTCCTCCACCTCCTCCACTGCCGCTAGCCGCTCCGCGACCTCGTCCGCCTCTGAAAATGCACACTCGAGCGGAAAATAATCTAGAGTATTTGAAAAAAACTTTATGTCTCTTCTTTTTAAGTAATGAAATATCCATTTCTTCATACCTGACGGGCGGGGCTCCGACTGCCGGTCCAGCCACATGCGGTGCCTGCGGCACTCCTACCGTAGGAGGAGCCCCAACGGGGACATCTCCGGGTGCGTTGTTTGCGGATCTGAACAACAACAAGTTATGGATCATCGTAATGGCTGACAGAGAGATACATCATGAGGCTAATGACAACTCTGAAGGTAGTAAGCCAAGTCAAGCCACGTGGGCGGAAAGTCGCCCATCCGAAAATACATTGCGTCCTCACACTTAGTGAAACTCACTCGTTCCCATTTCCCGCTCCCTCCGACATGAAGAGCCGCAAAAGGTGTTCTACAAAACAGAGGATAATCAGGACATATCGCGCTCTGCAGCAGTCAAATTACGATCAAAGCAATCGGCGTGATAAATAATTTATGTAATCGGAGATAATCTCCTGTTTTACGGATAAAAATACAAGAAATAGCCTACAAATAACGGTTCTAACGGGAAAATGAAATTTTGGGCCAGAAAGGAAAATCCGGTAATTTGCAGTCCGGCTACCGTATATTTTCCGTGCTGGACCACTCGCCTTAGCGCACCAATATGAATTTCTCCATAATTTTGCTTTTTTATATTTTTGGCTGGGTTTATAATGCTGTGCCCCTTCTTTTACACATTACGGCTTTACCTTTAAAAATGATCTTATGCGAGGAAAGAAGAGATTTTTAAAGGTCACAAAGTTTGATCTTTCTGATTTCTGTGCTTACCTGTTGTTTATAATAAGAAATCGCGCTTGTTGCGCAGAATTTCACTCAGATTTTTCTCTTCATATTTTCCAGAAATTCTCAAAAAAGCAATATGCATTACAATTGCTCCAGTAAAGCTTAAACTTTATTATCATTTACAATCAAAATAATAACAAGATTCAGCTGAAGAGACGTACAATCCAACATCGAAGCAGTCCTCTGTTCGTCGAATCGATTTCTGAAAGTAAACGGTTTCTAGTGTGTCGACTTCGCTACTCCTCTTTAGCTAACATGGCTGGACATCTGCACACCATTCTATAAATGCGATAATACTTTCTATATTCCCTAGATACTTCCCTCAAAGCACACTGGTCATAGCCTACCGTATCAACTCCCACCCCCCTCCTTCCCCTATTCTTCCCAATCACGATACTTACTGTATCCCCCCTATTCTCCCCACTTGGAGTTGGAGGACGATATCTACGAAATGAGTTATGATAACTATTCCAGAAAGACACTGGACATATCTATATACCAGTGCCGGTGAATACCCGCTAGTGATCGGTTACAAAAGCCGTATCACCTTCAAAGCACATTGTTTGGACCCCTATATATAGTCTAAAAATAAAATCTGAACAACGCCATTCACCCTTATGGATCTTATTAACCCAGATGGATTCACTCCCCCGGACCTTTCGCTCGAAATGGCAGAGAAGAAATCGAGCGTAGGACCGAAGCCCGTACCAGCCTCGCCCTCGAACGACGCCTGCACATAAAGATCAAACTAGAAAGACCCAACTAAAAACTAAAGACCAAAGATCAAACTACAAACCTCGAGCATCGCGCACTGGCCACAACAGCCGAGCAGGGCGCTCTCCGCAGACTTGAGCAGATCGTCACGGCGAATCGATGCCTACAATAACCCCCGTCATTATCCTTCCCGCAAACTACCTTAATCCATACACACTATTCACTAAGTCGGTTCACAACTCTCTACACAGTAGCTACGTTATCCCCTTAGATACCTATGTCTACCGTAAC
>LS889038.1:149046-164719 GCA_900490955.1 Micoletzkya japonica | reverse complement strand
GCCTTTCATATGAAAGTTTATCGCCTAAATAATATAAAAACCAAAACCAGAGCGCTCAAAAATGTCTACTTCGCGAGATATCCTAAAAATCGTTTCCCAGCCAAGGCGCAGTCTTACTGCGTTTAGCGCATAGTAACGAGGCAAATGGCATCGAGGTATTCCCGGAACAAATAAATATTTCTCGCTTCAGAAATTTTTTAAAAATTTTTTTCAAACGCTATTATCTTTTTTATCGTCTAAGAAACATATTTTACAAGTATTGCCATATTCGGTTTCAAAAAGTTTGTCGCTTCCATGTCCCTTTAACGAGATAAACGGCTATTCCGTTCTTTACTCATGCCGTGCGGGGGGGGGGGGGCTAAACGGTATACGCGAAGCCAGCTCTAGTACGGTAGCTCTCAGAGTATGTATACCTGTAAATTCAATATTCTTATACAATACAGTTTTATCTAAAAAATAATTCCTGCCCTTGAATATTCACACTCAAAACGATACTACGGTTTGAATACATACAATGATCTTTCAGGAATTGACTGGTCAAGAAGAATACGTAAATGAATGGATGAACGAATAACTATTTGTAAAAATCTTGGTTTATAGTTCATTTACAGTGTCCGTTGGGATCCGTTGATGGATGGACCTGCGACGTGGCGCTCAAGCTGAAGAGACACATGCACCTGCTGAAAACGAAGATAAAGGTAGCATGAAACCCCGCTTGAAGTATAACCTGACATATCTTTATAAGATGAATCTCTTAGATCTGGCCGCATCACGGGCGAGGAGAGTACCTCGAGGTACAGAGGGGATGGATGGGAGACTGTGAAATTGCTGGATGTGTGGGAAAGAGGTGATAAGAAGCTTATTGATTACTTTAAGCTTCGGTAAGATTGTGTGTATAAAAATAAATTATCATTTTTATGATTTTTTTTTCTAAATTTTTAGAATGAGAGTTCTTAAAGGAGCTTCATTCGGAACCGTAATCTATTTTAATTTCTGACGGCATCCTGACAAATTCGATTAGTTTCTCTTCTATGCTCTTCCCTCTCTCGCTATGCAAATTTGTCTCAATTAGCCTGGCTACCGTACCAAATGGTCCTCCTTTAACGTTACAATTAAGGGCCTTCTTCATTGATCCTCTCTCATTCGTTCTTTACATTTTGGATGCTAGGAGTATGCAAATACAACGGGCAAAGATGGATTCGATTAGGGAGGGAATGCAGGTAGGAAAGATTAAGTAGTTGATTTATGACGTGATAAAATCCAGTACCCATCTCTTTCGCTATATACCTATAATAGCATAACCGTAAGTAATAAATACCACTCCTGTAAGATAAATGGAAATGTTACGATTTCTTAATTCTTGACTTCTGAAACCGTGATGTGATCTCTTGCTCTCGCTAGATACAGTGAAAAACAGTCTCAATGGCATTAAAGTTGACGTGATTAAGGTAATCGGATTCCGACCCGATGCCATATTCGTTTCCGTCGGAACCGATGAGATCGGAGTGTTGCGCGTGAATACTACACCAGATACGGTAAATCTTCATTTCATTTCAATCATTACAATTCTAACGCTTGAAGTAATCAAAAAGCAGGAGACAACTGGAATGATAGTATGAAAAAGATATGAAATTCCCGGAACTAGTCCCGTTGAAGTATTATTTCAGATGCCGCTGCCTTCTCACCCGGGTGAAATCCCCGAAATCCAAGAACTCCCGGAAGTTGCGGACGAGGAAGAGCAAAATGAAACCGTCAATGAAAACTCAGCCACTGTTTCCCTATGCGATGCGGTTATGAGGCAATCAGTGGAGTTGAAAGAGCTCAGGAGAGAGGTGCAAGAAGTTAGGCAAACTTTGCGTGAGATGGAAAAGACCCAGGGGGAAATGCTAGCTCTTATCAAAAGTCTTTCGGCCTGGAGGTCGTTGAAACATTGACGTGACGGCACCCTCTTACAGTGTGATGAAGATATATATTCAAAAAGTTTGTTGATATTTTTATCTCACAGAGATCCTTCCCCAATCTTAGGTCCGGTTCGTCCACAGTATATTATGGTAGATGGAGTTTTGATGAGATTCATACTACGCTTTTGAAACGTCTGCGTGGAGAAACTACTATTATGGAATTCAGAATACCGTGAACATTAGAGAATGCGAAGAATAATGAAAACGCCACTGAAAGAATAGCCTTCTGCTGCGATTTTCAAATAATGAAAGAAGTAATTAAAGTGCCCCTCTGAGCACATCGCTCGCGCTCTACAGTATTCACCAAATGACTTTCGTATTCGCGCGGTCCCTGAAGAGCAATGTAACTTTGCATACAACTTCTCTCTTCATTTAAACAGCGGGGAATGGCGGGAAAAAGATGCAAATGTTGGATTGCAGGTTTTCGACATTGCTCTTTCAGATGAGTGGAAGAAACCGGGGGGGGGGGGTTAAAAAGTGCTCAGAGGGGCCATTTAAGATCACTTACAAGGTGGCATGCTGAGATCAAACTCGAATATATCAGAAAGAGTGAGAGTAAATACAACTGAGAATAAAGGAAGACCGATTACTGAGAGGGGCAGGATTATCTGCAAAAGCATTAGTAAAAAAAAGGTCTCTTTTCTTATTTTATGTAAAATTACTTGAAGCATTATCGACACAACCGCCCTCTGCTGGTACCTAAATGCGAGCCTTGTCAAAGTAAAAACAATTACCAACCTTCTCGTTATTGTGCTCATGTGAGGAGAGTCTCTGTGCAACCTTTTGAGCATTAGCTGCGATAAAAGAATGAAGATAAACAGGCACGAGGACACGTAAGTGACCGAGACTGAAATCGGGCGTAGTGCGACCTTTGAGGACATTGAACAGGCTAATCATACGCAAGAGCAGCAACCCGCTCATGCGAGGCTCGAATTCCGCTGCGTTCAATCACATTCTGTTTGACATTTACTCCGGGCGGCTTACAGTAAAGGTCTTCGTTGCTTTCTTGAGTAAAATTCGCATCAACACGATGGCTATCATCAGATACACTTCCATCGTAGCCGTCTTGAGACAGAAATGCTCTGCGTAACCTCTGCCGAAAATCAACTGAACTATTGTAGGAGCTCCCTCCGGCAAAAGTTTCAGTGAACACACTTACACCATACCTGAAGTAGACGCAGGCAAAGTAGATTAGAAATAAGTTAAACAGCACGAAGGAGAAGAGGACCTAAAACAGGCCCATCATTTTCTGAACAAATATCAATAAATTCTGTTTAACTATGATGATGTTCATTTCTACAGTCTACAGCGTAGAATATAATTTCAATGCATGACAGGACAAAACATTGTTAAAGATCAGGTTTTATTTCTTTCAGAAAACTAACCAAAAAGTCGTCGGTGCGCAGGAACGAAGAGAGTATTCCATTGCAGTAGAAAACCATCAGTCGCCCAGATGGCGTTATTGGACAGGAAAGACCCCAAACCATTCCCATGGAGATACTCGTCACCTCAATAATATTTTCCTTTCTTTAAATACGCGTTTTGCACTGAAAGCAAGTATATATGACGTATTGGAGAAAGAAGTCTCGTGCCTTAGATACTTTTATTGCACAAGTACTTACCAGTACTAGGCATTGGAATAAAGACCGATTTGATACTAATTACTTTTCAGAGATACATTCATTCACAAAACTATCTTATTTTATTTTATGAGGGTGAAACATAAATAGAGTTATATTATTTCCCCGTTTTCTGTAGTTCAGGGAAACGAAAAAAGACGCAAAAAGACTTTGTTTCACTTTAGTTCATCTTTATCACAAACATGCAGACCTCTCTTTGATATCTTATTATTGAATAGGATGGCGATCACTCAAACAGCGCAAAATTTGTTAACAGCAAGCTGCGTAGCTCGTGAAACAGGATTATGTCTTCTGTTTCTTTTTTATATTATTTTCTACCAGAGAGCTAAACGGTACACTCAGCAAAATTTCCCTAGCCGACTGGGGAATAATTCCCACGACGTGACCCTGGGAAATGTTTCCCCAGCCGGCTAGGGAAATTTCGCTCTGCGTAAAGAGATAATGGAGATGAAGTAGGAATTAAGTTCACAAAAATTGAGTTCTTTTTGGCAGTAATACCCGAAGTACAGCTTGAAGCTTTCTATACATCTCTGCATGCTTATCCTCTTCTGATAATATTAGGCCAAGAACGAGCAATTCACACGAAATAAACAAAGCTCCTGAAAATTTAATTTTCGTAGCTGAATAATGCATTCATAATTCGTGGTGAGGAAAATGTATTTTTGAGTGTCCGACGTGGTATACGGCGTGTAAAGACATAATAGGAAAAAGTCTAATGTCAGAACTTTAATGTATATTACATGTCAAGAACATTAAGACATACCACTGGTATTATAGTAGAGGGCCACGATTTGCTCATTGCGCAGTGCGTGCTCAGGCACACAACACACATTCATGGAATATAGCTCCGACCACTAAGACTGGTTACCAGATATCATTTAACGAATTACGAGTGACATTCTATTAGGCACAATTCTGAGCGATTTCACGATTGAGCCCAATTTGTATGAAGACAAACCAAATTAACTGTCCTAGATAAAACGATGGCCATAACACAAATTCGGGCAAAACTCGCTGTAGATATTATCTTGAGGAGAAGACTATTACAGAAAGATTTCTGTGCCATGAAGACTTTACTATGAAAATAAAGCATAAAGCAGTTCTTTGTGGCTGTTGCCTTGTTGATGGAAAATGGCTATTAATTCGGAGATGTTCTCTGAGAAGAGGGAGAACTATCTTATTGCAGGCAAGTGTGTGGTGGTATGTTCACAGAAATTAATAGAACGATATAATACGACATAATATCTTTGAACAGTCTTTTGATGTACAAAGGTTCTATTTGGTGCCGCAACGTGCTAGTGAGGTAAAATAAAACAAGGTATCCGAGGTGTTAATGGCTAACACAGTTCCAGTGGTCAAATGACTAGCATATCTTCTAAAATCATATTGTGTAAACTAGTATTCTTTCCTTGACAGTAATTCTCAGTCCGTAACACGTAATGTATAAAAGCTTTATTGAAACACTAGAGACTTGCTATTAATTGGATGTAACTAAAGTTGTCGAATGCATGACATTCGTCGATTTCTGTCGCATTATGAACGAGATGATAAACGAAAACAACGGTGGACCTATTTCTGTTTTCATTATCTTGTGAGGATGAATTCATACCCAGTGAAAATCCGTCTGATGTAAAAGGTAGGGCAATACCAATCGTGGCGTACATTGTGGGAAAGCCGTATCGTGCACAAAATAAGAGTAGAACCTGAGAAAATCATTTCAACAATAAAAAAAATAAAACGACATTTAAAAAAGAAAACAAAACTTACGACTAGGATAATATTCAACGTTTGTGCAATGAATATGCAGAAGGAGACGAGGAACAGCGCTAGGTCCTGAAAAAACAATCAGAATACATTATCAAAACGGCTTTACTCACGTTTCTACCAGCTGATGTCATTCCCAAGCCTCTTATTTTTGTGATTCCCATCACCTACAAAGTACTTTGTTTACTTTATCTTTAGAATACTCTCACGTTTAGCACTAAGCATAGAAAGAACAAGATAACACCGAAGGTTGCCTCACACGTATAAAACGTTGACAGATCCTGAAAATAGTTAAATTTCTTATTTATTTTTTCTTCAGCTATTCAAAATGTATTGAATACACATTTATGAGAACTTACAAATTCCCGAATTGTGGTATAAGACTGAGTTTCATTCACAAATACAAAATAAGCATCTACTGGCAACCTGAAAGAGTTCTATATTCAAGATACTAATTACTCCACGTCATGATTTTTCTAGAGATTTCTAGTAAAATACATTTTTTTCGACTCGCATTGTACATTGTATCCCGTTCACGAACCAACGAATAAATTCGAGACCACACCATCAATTTATCAAACGTAATCTAGTTTAATACGTTACTATTTTTTCTGTCTCGATCAATTCCTGAGGAACCTATTTTGAAAATGTTTTATTTTCAATATAATTATTAAACCTCATGATGAGACAAATGCAGATCATTACAAGTAGTGTAGAAACAATAATAAGCCAATGATGGAGCCATATCTGCACAGTGTATCTATACGATTCTTCGGACATTGATTCGGAAAAGGTGAGCTGACTCTTTTATGACGCATAGGCAGAAAGATGGCTGTTGTTCTATTGAGCGAAATCAGAAATGCACATCCGTTCTGTACAAAGTACATGCAGTGAAGAAGAAACTCGGAGGTTAAGCTAAAATTTCTTTGAAATATCTTTGAAAAGTTTCCGAATTGCCTAGCTGGTTTCAAGAGGCATTGGTTTTTAAACGAAAATATTCAAAATAGATCATTGCAAGTAGTGTAGAATCTAAATAGCTATCTTAGAGACACTACCGTAGAACGTCTTGTGTGTCCAGCCACTCGTATAGCCAGAAGAATGCAGATTCCCCTCGAAGTCGCAGTCCTATCCATGTGTTGACGTATGTTAGAATGTTCTTAAGGTTTTCTATCTTTTATTAATCAATCACATGATAGCGTACACCAGCACAGGTTGTGTAGAAGATAGCAACATAACAAGGACTTAGTTCCTTCCGCCTTCTGAAGAGCGAGAAAAATCATCTGATCGAGGATATGCGATAAACGCAGCCTACCTGTACGACGTAGCGAGAACAATGGAGAATATAAGGATGCATGGAATGCCGTAAAGTAGATAGATTAAGTTTATTAAGAGCATCACTTATAAAAAGTAGACTGATTTCACATGATTCTCACGTTTCAATTACACCTTTCCACACGACGGACACAGTAGTTACAAGGGGGGACATTTAGTGTGAGATGACGTTGCGGCGATACTGTACTCTACACGGCTAAGCCACGATCAGTCGGGGGCAACTAATCTGCCCAACGTTCAGAACACTAAGATTAAAGGAAGTAGGATACGATAAATAAATTTCGTCCATTTCATATAATCTTTACTTGAAAATGGGTTCCATATCCCTTTAATAGGTTGATGATAGGCAAAACGTATTCTGTTTGATCTTATTTATTAAAGAGAAACGTATATATTTGAGGAATGCTTGATGAGATTCTATGCAGTAACGAGAGTCGTGGAAGGCATCGCTTCTACGGGGCGATGACCGAGACAAGGTGAATGTAGAGTGCAGGACCTTTAAAGGTAAGCGTAATATTGAAAACAGATTTTCTGAAGATAAAACCATATTTTTCCAATCTAGCACAACATTCTAGACCTTTGAAAAGCGAAAATGGCAAGAACCTCATCTTTGCAAATTAGTAGATCCGAAGAGTAAGTATGATGTAGTGTTGACAAACCAGAAAAAAATAAAAAATAAATAAAAAAAGAATAAAAAATGAGAATCTCGGTCAGGAATGATCCCCCAGGAATACCTCTCCCGAGAAAAAAAAATATATATGCAATATATTAATGAGATAAAGTGCAACGATATTCTCTTGTCTCTCATTCTCCACCCGAGGTTCTCGCTCAGAACGAGACTCATTCCTAGTGGTTCTCCCGTTGAAGTGCGGCTTAATTCAATTATTGCTACAAAAGACAAGAGAGTGATGATGAAAAAATTGACCGACCGACTGATACGAGGTAGGAAAGAGATTGCGAGATTCTCGCAATGAGCGAGAATATCGGGTCAAGTATTTGAATGCATAAAGGTCAACGATATTATCGTTTCTTTCCTTCTCGTTCACTCTTGCGTAAAATAGCCGAGGAATCTTTATCGGGTTTGCCAACACTAGTATGATGTTACCTTTAGTTCCTATGCTGAAGCCCTTCCCTTCCTATTCCTAATCCCTCATTCGTAGTGTGCGGCACACCGATCAACCGTATTAGTAAATGTCGGAATGATTTTTCGCTTTCCAAAGGTTTTGCATTGCGGCAGAACACTGTGGTCTTACCAAGGGAAAAGAAATCGGAGGTGAAGGGAACTACTGTATAGTCTAGAAAATCGGATCGTATAATTCGTGATTCTTTTTTTTATTTCGGAGCTGCTACGGTCTTTAGCGATTTTTTCACGCTTTGAAACGATACCAATCCGATACAAGACAAGATATCAGGAACATGGATAGCTTTTTGAGATCAGTATTACCTAGAGCTTCGCATAGTGCACATTAGAATTTGGTAAGATCAATTTGAAGATCAATATATCTTCCACTTTTCTCTACTATAGCAGTGATTTCATAAAACGTAGAATAACCGTATTTGGCACAGAAGACGAGAAAAACCTGAAAACATTTTCTGGAATTCTTTCAAACTGCTTAACTATGATCGAATATTCGAAACAAAATGAGTTTTTATGGTGTTGAGGAAGAACTGAATGCTCACCACCGTAATGACATTCACGGCGTGCGAGATGAATATACAAAAGGAAACCAAAAACAGAGACAGTTCTTGGAATTCAAGAGCGAGACTACAGTCCTTTACGCAAAGTAATACCTTTCTGATCGGTAGCGGAAGGCTCTTGCTGGAGCTAGGCATAGAATCTGATAAATGGACTAAAGCAAAATGATTGAATGCAACATACGTTGACTATCATGCATATTGATAACATTGTTATTCCCACGCCCTGGCCTATGAAGAGAGTTGACAAGCTCTAGAAAGCACAGGTTTAGGTAAGTTGCTGAGTTTTTTTTTGGTGACACCGAGGAGAATATTCCGTCAAGCATCTCATACCTATTTTACGATGTTGTTTTGAGGAGAGTGTAGATAAAGTACGAATGAGTTTAATGACGGAACTTTTTCGTCAATAATACCTAGGTAGGCAGAATACCTACCCAAGAAGAAAAAATGTAAAAAAATTATTGATACTGATGTTCTTGTGGCTATGTAGGCATCAGTGGAATTATCGTAGACGAATTTTACATTGATCGGTAAGCTGAAAAATTGTTGATTAGTAATTTTAGTTAATCTATTTTTGAAAGAGTTTGATATACCTTACAGTCCTACTGTAGCACAATGTATATGACGTTCATTACAAGAAGCGTAAAAGCAATTATTGTCCAGTGATAGTTCCAAATCTAGAACACACGCTTATTAGTTTTGATATTTTCATTTGGAAATATAAGATTTTCCAAAAATAGACATGGTTTAGAAAAAATTTTCTTCAGTTATTTCATTCCTTTTCAAAAGTTTTTTTTTCAAAGATTTCTATACTTTCTTATGCAGTAAAGGAGTAAAGATGGCAGTTGCTCGATTCATCGATAGAAGAAGTACGCATCCATTCTGCACGAAGTACATACCGGCGAGAAGATACTACTCAGTTAATCTTAGCATTACTTTTCAACGTCACTGAGTTTATTTAAATTACCTGAGAATGTCATGCTCATAGAGCCATTCGTAAAGACCATGACAACCCGGCTCTGCTTTCAGGCGCAATCCAATCCATGTATTGATGTATGTGAGAACATTCTAAATAACGAAAGAAGATCAAGACAGTTGAACTATCCAACAATAAAGCATGTAGTGAGATGGGCTGAGACGTTTCCGATGCCTGTAATATAGTATAATATGTAATTTAGGCGGGTTTTTAACCAGTTAAAAAGTTATCAACTTATGAAATTTTTCTTTCTTTATTTTTTCTATATTTCCCCCTGTTTTGGGTAGAGTCACAAAACGTTGTTTACAACATTTTCAGAGGATTGCAAAGTCACATGTATGTTAATTGGGGTTTAGTCTTTTCACTCTCTGCGCTCTCCTTACTTTGCACGACCACCCGCTCGACGAGTGGTTGTTATAAGCGCGATAGTGAAGCTCAAGCACAAAATCAGAAAATGGGAATTCCTGATTCAGAATCAGAGTGCTCTGCTCCATTTCACGATGTAAAGAGCGACTATTGCTAAAAGTGGGTAGTGGGAGGGACCCTTTAAATATGAAATACCCTTACGGAAATACTGAAACCAGAACTATAACCAAGAGGACCAGCGCCGGGATCCCGTATGACAGGTGGATTACGTTGATTACGAGCATCGATGAAAGTGAGATGTGCAGGAAGTAGCAAAGAAGCAATGCGTAATCATAAGCGCAGTGGAGCTTTGATATTCAATGCTACTTGAGCATTGAATATCAAAGCTTCATTCATCCTCTCTGTCCTCGTCGCGGGTGGTCGGCTCTCTTTATTCTCTCTCAATCAAGCGCACCCCTTTCAATGTCGGACAAGAAGATGAATCGTTCCCCCTGAAGACTTGGCGCACGGGGGTACTAGCGCCAAACCAGGATCGCGAGGATGCTCAAGATCATGGACACCGCAGACTGAGTGAGTATTTGACGAAGAATTGAAGTCCCCGACCTCTCCTATCTATCAAAGCTCCCTCCTTTGGAACCCCTCCACTGCTAGCCCAGATAAACGGTGTAAAACTGTAAAAACTGTAAACTTGAGCAGAAGTGTGTATTCGTGAAGATTACTACAATTAAAACAGGAAATACTGCTCATTACTAAGGTCTTTTTCCCTCGGAAGCAATAATTGGTTTGCAAAACAAAAAAATGCAAAGCACATAACAATTTTAGGTAGTAATAATTTTGGCCCTGAAAATTCTAGTGAGATATAGTCTTGAAAGGCCTGAGTATTTACAAAGGTTGTGCCAAAACCGTTTACCTGTAAAGTTAAAAATTGATTGTAATCACGATCGTTGTAAAGCTCTCTTAAGATATATTCTATAGCTCTGACCAGGCAACGAAGGTAGACATGTATACGCACATGGTCTGCAATAGAAATTCATTAGTAATATCACCTGTCGATTTCAGATTATATGTGAAAGTCGCATTTGTCAGGTACGCTTCTGTTGCTATCGATTGACCATGGCCGTTTTCTTCCCATACTCCTATGAAATGCTACTCATCTACCGTGATATAGCCCTTTCCTGCTCCTTCTGCTCATTCCTGCTTAACATAGCAGCAGGTCTGCTTCTTCTTCTCTTTCGTGGTAACGCGACGAAAGAATACAAAGGATACCTCATCTATTCACTTGTGAGAAGCTAACAAGAAACATTTTGTTTGAGATACTGAGTTTAGGTAATGATAACCATTGCCGATATATACATAAGCGTAATCTTTCATCCGCTTCCCTTGTTGCCTCAATCATGTCTCTATTCGGACGGCGTAGGTCGCAAGGGCTTTGGAATGACGACTAACCAGCTATTTGTGAGTGCAGTGCTTTGTTTTGGCATAAGTATAAAAATGGAAGAAATTTCTTTGAGGTGGGTGTAGTAGTCGCTATCGGTGTTTGCATCCCTCCATACGCAGCCTGCTTCTACTATCGACACCAGGTGAAACATATTTATTTTAGAAATACTAAGTCAGAAATTTTTTAGAATTTTGTTGACGAAAAAGTTCCCTTAGTAAACTTCGTCTGGTCTTTCTCTCTTCATAGGTCTTTCTCTCTTCCCTCTCTTATTTGGAGTAGGAATAATCAATGGATGGAATATTTCGCTTAACCATAATTACCGAATAAAGGACACATAATATTGCAGGCTGTTATTCCATCACATTCCTTTTGGCGGATGCCTCGTTATGTTATGATTTTGTTACTTGTCCTTATACATATAGTGGTAGTTGTACATGGCCTGGTCCTGGATGTGAGTTTTCAAGAATATGTAGAGAATTCTGATGCAATTCGTATTTTAAGTCGTTCGCTGCGTCTCCGGATCAAACTGCAAGGACGATTGAAACGGCAAGTTTTAATATACATACCTAGTAAGGACGTGAACGGGGCATAATGTTGACAATGAGTCCTGGATGTGAGTTTTCAAGAATATGTAGAGAAATCTGATGCAATTCGAAAAAAAAGCATTATCTTCAACTCGTGCGACATATTTTTTTCTCATCAGATTTTCAACTCATTCGACGACTTCTCCAAATCGGCAATTGAATGCTATTCTCATCGTGTTGTCTACTTTATACCGATGCTGTTCTGTGATGGAATAGTATTTCTTCTTATCTTGTCCGCGGTGAGAGCTATTGTTTTCTAAATAGATGGTGTTAAGGGTGCATACCACATTTTCCATTCCATATCCACTCGGACTTCGATGAGCACTCGGTCGAAGAAGCTCCACACAAAACTCACCTATGCGTTGATGTTTCAAGTATATGGCATAATTAGTGCTATCGTGATGTGTATCGCATACTTCAGTCAACTATTCCTACGGGTTTCGCTATCTTTCCAATACTTATTCTCATTTACCAGTGGGTTTTTGACAATTCGTCTCGAGGTCTGCATCGATCCATTGTTCTTTCTAAAGTATAAAACGCAGGGCTTTCACTAACTGCTGTTTCTATTGGAGGGCTGCATTCCTTGACACACGCAGTTATACTCATAATATCTTCGTGCCGGAAAGAGATGAGAGAGGCCTCCAGATGCGTACAAATAGTTTTGTGTCCGTCATCTATAGGAAAGGCATCAACGATCACTGTGGATCTCACATCGAGAATCACGAAAAGAACGAGAATGCAAAGTGTTTGGTAATGAACAACAATAAAGGTTCTTTGAGCTTCATGTGCACATGTTAATCACATGTTAAGATATCGGAGCTTCATCTGTTGAGGGAGAAGTGGAGAAATATTCCGCAAAGAAATACTTTATTTTATACAAAATAAAATAATAAAGTAAAGACCCACTCTAATAAATATCTACCATGTGCATTTTTGACATCGTTGGCCCCTGCTTATTTGAAACTTCGACGTTTCTTTGAAAAAAATGATGTGCAAAGATTTCTCTCTTCGTCTGCGTCTCTTCATTCCTCTTTTGTCTCTTACGAGCAATTAACCGTTTGCTAATTCGTCGACTCTTGCAATGAATGATATGGCCAGAGGGTCCCAATAATCAATCATTCAACTTGAGATCATACAAAGGATCTAAAATCCAAATTAGACCCGTTAAAAAAGCATACATTTTGCATACATAGATAATTGATTTTTCATTAGCCTAATTCCCAATCACTAGCACACTAGCACCAGCAGTCACTTCCTCTTCAATATTACAACATATAATTTTTCGCTCTCCTGCAAATGCCATAAAGCGAGAAATAGTGCAGAATGACTTCTTACTACGAAGGGGGGGCACCTGCAATCATATAGTTGAAGAAAACGGAACGCATAATTCTGTTTAACGAGTTGCGCTGTTTAGCAGATTTTTCGCACTTTGAGACAGCACCAGTCCGCTCTAGAATACGATATCGATGAGTGTGAATGCTTTTTGAGATCACCACCATCAACTTTCACATAGAATTTTTTTGAATTTGATAGTACGACGCCGGAATCCGAGTTACGCCGGAACGATTATATCTTTCCTTTTTCTCTACTACAACGCGAAGCAGTTTCCTTTTTTTTCAATTTTTTAATAATTATTTTTATGTTTCTTATTATAAGATAAAAGGTTTTATTGAAATTGGATGAAATTTATTTATCTTTTCCTACTTCCTTTAAAGATGGTGTAGTTGGGAGTTGTCCACAAATACGGAACCATTTAAACTTCTGATTCACCCAGAGAAAAAAGTTATAATACTTTGAAAGTATAACCCATTTTATACTTTGAAAGTATAGCTGGTTATACTTTTTAAAGTATAACTCGGCTGCCCAAATGGAGGACGAGTTATACTTTCAAAGTATAGGCAAAGGAACACTTTAATTATAATCCCTCGTGGTATCCCGTTCGGGATGCCTCCCGTCAAACCCGGCTGGCCTCGGCCGCATTCCGAAATGCCCTCCCCGAGATCGCTTGATATGCATCCCAAATAAAGAAAGAAAGGCTCCCAAGATCACCTATACTGTACAAGCCTACGCAACCCGCCTCATACGGGTTGCGTACGAAGAGCAAATAGGTCTCTTTTGGTTTTAGACTACTTCCAACTAGCGGAACTAAGTTGAACTCGGTTGAGACCCCCTGAAGCTCGGCAAAAATCAGAAAATATAGTAGAAACTCGGGGATATCTGTAGACACCTCGGGAGGACCGTAAAACCTCATAGAACTCTCAGAAATCGTTAGAAATCAGATGAATATCGGTAGACCCGTCAGAGCGCTCCAGAAGAACCGTAGAGGTCACATGCAACTATACAAAGACACTCGAAGTTAGTTAACTCAGTTGACACTTCAAGATCGTCGAAATTTATCAACTGTACGACGTTACTTGAATTTAGCTGAATTTAGGACGTTTCAGAACAAATTGGTTTCGTCGGCATGTGAATCCCGTCGAAATACATCAACTGTACGAGGTTACTTGAATTTAGTTTATCTTAGGGCATTCCAGAACTAATTGGCTTCGTCGGCATCTGAATCCCGTCGAAATTCATCAACTGTACGACGTTACTTGAATTTAGTTGATTTTAGGACGTGTCAGAACTAATTGGTTTCGTCGGCATCTGAATTACGTCGAAATTCTTCATCCTCACGATGTTACTTGAATTTAGCTGAATTTAGGACGTTTCAGAACAAATTGGTTTCGTCGGCATCTGAATCCCGTCGAAATTCATCAACTGTACGAGGTTACTTTAATTTAGTTTATCTTAGGGCATTCCAGAACAAATTGGCTTCGTCGGCATCTGAATCCCTTCGAAATTCACCAACTGTACGACGTTGCTTGAATTTAGTTGATATTAGGACGTTTCAGAACTAATTGGCTTCGTCGGCATCTGAATCCCATCGAAATTCATCAACCGTACGAGGTTACTTGAAGTTAGTTCATTTTAGGGCATTCCGGAACACAACATTCCAAGTGTTCTAATAGCGAATAGCGGTTTCCGCGCATAGAATTCGATCCTGCAGGCGAATAAGTGAAGCGAAAATTATGAATTTAAAAACTTAAGCTCGTCAACATGTATTGCAAAAGCTCCGAAATTTTGGTGCGGATTGGTTCAGCCACTCTTGAGGAAATTCAAAATAGTGGTCAATTCGCTATTAGACACATTCTTCACCGGGCGGAATGCTGTGAGAACTAATTGGCTTCGTCGGCATCTGAATCCCGTCGAAATTCATAAACTGTACGACGCTATTTGAATTTAGTTGATTTTAGGACTTTTCAGAACTAACTGACTTCGTCAGCATCTGCCGCACGTTTAATCTGGGGATAAAGATGGCCAGTTATTTGCCCAATTTATGTCGAGCTCCTTATTCTGGTTTATCACCTTTATCAGGACGAACATTGGTTGGGATTCCAAAGGAGGGGTTGCTTGATATAGATGGGAGAGGTCGGAGACTTCTAATCTTCTTCAAAACAACTCACTCAGTCCGAGGTGCCGAGAGATCTTGAGTGGTCCTCTTGATCCTCGTTTGGCGCATACTTCTCCCGAGCGCCAATTCGTTATGGAGAAGGATCAATTCTTCTGTCCTTGATTGAACATGCGGGGGGGGGGCTCTTGATTGAGAGACGACTGAGAGAGCCGACCACTCGCGACGGGGACAGAAAGAATGAATGGGGACAGAAAGAATGAAAGAATTTTTGAGCTTCACCATCCGCAAAGATTTTGCAGCAACGGGGATTAGAACCCGCCGCTGCTGCACGCAATACAACCCTGTTACCTCTATACTATCAAGACACACAAACTCTTCTTCTCATTCCTCACTCATAAACCAAAGAGGACGCTCGCTGAAATCATTCTCATTTTCCCCTTTCGCTCTTTCTCGGTCGACCGGT
>LS889038.1:98617-112448 GCA_900490955.1 Micoletzkya japonica | reverse complement strand
TGTACACTAGCAAGAATGCACACCAAAATTAACAATCTAACAATCAAAACAATCAAAATTAACAATACAATAAGAAACTAAGGAAAACAAAAATAAAGAAATGAAAACGGCAACTTCCCGCCATTTTCTCATCTGGGAACAGTCTGGTTTTTGACTTACGGTAGGCACACCATGGGGCACACCAGACCTGATTTATCACTGATGTCTGGAAACAGTCTGGGACATTTCAACCGCATGGAAACAGACTGGAAATGTAGTTGGGTTCACTTTTACTGTGTGTCCGTCTGGAAACAGACTGGTGGAAATTACCAGAGTGTAAGAGTTGGCAAAGATGAGAGAATTAGACTCATTTTGGAACGAAAGAAGCTGACGGATCGGTTTATTCCACTATAGTAAATCTGTTATTCTCCGCATGTCCTTGGTTTTCCTTCTACATTTTCACATCACTGAAATAGATTTGCTTCATTTCAGTGTATGCGGAAGTATGAGGTAGTCGAAGTGGCGGAGAGGGAGGAAGGAGAGGAGGAACGAGTTGTGGAGGAGAGAGAAGAGGGAGTGGAGCAGGGAGATGGCGAGAGGGACGTCGAGGAGGACGAGGAGAGGGAGGAAGAGCAGCTCTTCCTCAGCGATGAGCAGCTGCCGCTCAACGCCCTTCCCTCCACCGTCCGCAACGCAGTGGTAAGATGACAATGCAGCGACTATGGAACGCTCAATAACCTCTTCCTTACCCTTAGCTTCAAAAGCGATGTACATCTAGCTCCAGGTTTACACCTTTATCTGGACTATCAGTTTAGTGGGGTACAAAGGAGGAGGCTTTTGGTATATCTAGATAGAATAGGACAGGGACTTCAAACGTTTAAGAAACTCACTCAGTCCGTGGAGACGATGGAGTAGATCCTCGAGTAGATCCTCGATTGCAATGTGCAGACCTATGTGAAAGGCTATTGCAGAAGCGTTGCCCTCTCTGCCCGGAACTGGAGTTCCGCTCCTTTGTGGCGCTGAGGACCCACGAAAAGAGGGTTCGTGCAACAATCTGTAACTTCATCTTACAAGGAGAGGTTTTAACCTTGCGGAGAAATTTGAATATGAGAAACATTACATCTAGTGTAGTTTTACATGATGATTCCGAATTTGAAGTTTAAAATTTGCGGCCCAAGAGTATTTTTGAGATAATGAGAATCAAAGAGTGCAAGCATCTAATGTCTTTTCTCTCAATTTTTCACTTGTTGAAGCTGTTTAGAGGTTTTAAAAGCGCGAAATGGGTCGCAACTTCAAGGGAGAGATAGTTTTAGATAGAAATTCTATTCACAACGCTGTCCGACGGTATCGTAAAGCTTTCAAGGGGCTAGTCAAGCATGTTTAGCTGTAAAATGCACATAAGCGAGTCACGGTGTAATCTCAATTATCTCGAAAATACTCTTGGACCGCAAATTTTAAACTTGATATTCGGAATCAGCACATAAAACTGCATCAGGAATGGTGTTTCTCATATCGAAATTTCTCCGCGTGGTTACAACCACTCCTTGTTAGTAGTAGTTCCGCTCGATCTCTGCAAAGCGAGGAGCTGGATTCAGAGGAAAGTCATACGGTGTAATGAGTTGATTTAGAGGCACGCAAACAAGAACGGTGAATGAAGGATGCAGTGATCTCGGTAATAAGAAACATGCGGGTTAGCTATATTACAAGTCAACGTCATAATAATAATCGTGTTTATCCATAGTTTTCTTTTTTTTGTTTCAAGAAGTTAATCAGAATCGGAGATTAGTTTTATAAGTTGAATTTTCTTGCAGTGTGCTCGTCTGCACTTCAACCGATACATGGAAATTAGTGGAATTCAAGCTCTTTTTTATTTCAAAGTTGTACGTATTAGATAGTTTTGTGGTTCTCTGTTGTTTGTGCCGTTGGGTAACCGTCCCTCTCCAATCCTTTCTCTTTTTCTTCCGGTAGCCGTCCTCACACGTGCCCGACCCGCATTCCAAGTAGGGTTGGTCAAATCAAATTATTTGTCGAGTCGAAGGTTTGACGGGCAAGCGGGCACTTTCTCCGTCGAGTCTATCATTTGATCCCAAACATCTGACCCCGAGCTGCGAAGGCCGAATGATTTGAGAAAAAGCGAACTTTTTGACGGATTTGCATGGGAAAGGCGAAAAGGGGGGAAGGAGAGAGGAAAAAGAACTGATAATGGATTTATCCGTTATGCGTATTAGCTATTTTCAACCGCGAAGAGAAGAGACGAAGAAAGAATAAGCTCGGAATGCCTTCATTACCCGTCCAAAACAGAGTTATCTCCTCACATTCTAAATAGTCAAATGTATGACCCTCGCATCGACGCTTCGAACGCCGGGCAGGGGTAACGAATGACTATTTGCCGCTCTCTCTTCCCCCTTTCCCGAGACTCACTATTTGATTTAACCAACTCTAATTCCAAGTTCACTTCCAGCTAGCATCTTTCGTTTTCCCATCCCGAACCGAACGTGTATTTTTCTTGTCATTTTATTGTTTCTCATATCACTCTCATCGCATCAAGGATAGACAAAACTAAAAAATTGCTAATAAAGAGGAGTACTAATGTTATTTATTGTAAAATCACTTTAAACTGTAACCGACGGTGAAGTTGAGCTCTTGGTACGCAGAGGAGTCAGACAAGGAGACACGTTGAATCCGAAGCTATTCAATGCGGTACTTCGATATGCAATGAGCACGATTCATTGGGAAGGAGAAGGTCTGAAGATTGACGGAGAGCAACTTACATCTCTTGAATACGCTGAGGATATCCTACTTTCCGCAAACTCTAAGAAAGAATAAAGCAACATGTTGAGTAAGCTGGTGGATCGGTTGGACTAGGTTCATTCATTCATTCATTCTTTATCCACACATTCATTCATTCTTTATCCACGCTAACTAGTAAGTTAAGAGAGTCAAACAGGTGACTCAATGTGATTAGCAATTATGTTAAGTTAGATAATTTAGCACAGTAGATAATTTAGCACAGTTCATGACGTACGACCGTTGCTCTCACCGTGTACATCGACTATTGCCCTTTCAAGTTGGAGGAAAACAGTTATTTTTTCCGATTCAACACGATACTTGGGTGATCAGAACAGCTTTCCTTTGAACTGTAGATCAGAAATCGACGCTAAAATTAACTGGCATGGAATAAGTTAGCACCTCTTCTGAGACATAGACTCGTCTCTAAAGCTATGAAGCGAAGAGAGTTCAATGCACGCACTATCTATGTCTACAGTTCTTTGCGGTTCTGAGACATTACAACGTAGTCTTCTGATCGAGAAAGACTTGAAGTTACGCAGAGGAAAATGGACAGAAAAATGCCAAACCTAACGATGTGGGAGCGATGGACCAATGAGAGGATAAGGAGCCAGACTAGAGTACCTGACTGGGTGAAAGAAGCAATCAGACGAAAGTTCACGTTTGCCAACAAACTGAGAATGATGAGTGAGAGGTGGACAAAGAAAGTTGCTTCATGGATCCCGTACAACTGCGTGAGGAACCGTTCAACTGGCTGCCCTCGACTCAGATGGCCGGATGAACTGAAGACAGTATTCGGACTGAGATGACTGAGACAATTTGACGAACGAAGAATATACTTTCCTTGATCAGCATGCGGTATATATATAGCATACCATCTATTGGCATTACCCATGACATTAAAAAGTTATGCAATGTAAAAACAAAGCTGATTATACCTTCCTCTTCCTCTAACATAAGCGAGATATCGTCTCAAAAATGGAGAGATATAAAAATATTGTTAAACCTCTATGGAAATAAAAAAAGTTTTATTGTTATTTGAATTTGTTAGATGGCTCGTCGTCACTTCCATTGGTCGCTTCATTCTCGTGTCTGTGCAAATAACCTCCTCTCTAAATATTCTCAGATAGAAGCATAAGTACTTCTCCCTAACGACTTGCATTGTATTGTAGCACCTATTATTTAAAATTCATTGGCCCAGGTGGTTTTAAAGAAGATTTGAGTTTCCAGACAACTCCTATAACATTTTTTCCAAATTTCTACTCATTTGAACCCCAAGCAAATGTTTGTCTCGATAAAGGTGTTAAACTGAAATTAGAAAGCGTATGGATATCTGCCAGATGTTAAGTCCTTCGCTTCTATTGATTTCACTGCTCTCAAACTTCAAGTGTACTCAAGACCTGTTGGCAGTAAGATGCATTAATCTACATGTCACATTCTCAGTAAACACCTGACTTATCTATTGATGTGTTCTGCGTGTATACAAGCATACACTAACGAACAGGATTATCTGTAGTAGGCCGTTAAGGAATCCTGCATGTCAATTATGCCAAGATTGTCATGCATTTTTATATGTTAATTACATCTCTAAATTGCTTTTAGGAAAAAAGATGACTTTGCTAATTGCTTTTAGAAAATAAAATGATTTTAGACTCATTGTCTATGCAGCTTCCACTTTCTTTACATACTTCAGTCATTAATGTTCTTAGTAGTGAGTCATGTTTCACATTTTATTAGTACTTGAGGCTTAGATTTACAAATAGTCCAATATTAACGCAACTGCTTCAGTTTCTTCTTTCATCTTCAACTTTGTCTTATTGCTGACGATTGTCCAGCGAAGTCCGAGAGAGATGGGATCGTATAAGTATTTGCTCATGATATTCGTTCTCAATGGAATGTTTTACGTTATCGTCGATAGGAGTTGTGATAATGTATTGGAAGAAACCAGTTATCGTGGAATTGGTTTGTTTAGATAGTTTCCGAGAATGAAGGCATTTTCTTTATGGCTTGCGTTAATCTACCCACCAGGTATCCAAATCCAATAATGCAATTCATTTATACACATCGCTAAATATGTAAAACAAAACTTAAAAACAAAGAAAAAAGTAATTGAAACATAATTATTCACAAGAGAAAATAATAAAGAGTCGAAAAGAGAATAAAAGAGTCGTGAAGGAGATGGGTAGGAAGCGAAATCCGGTGAAATAATATCACGATATTAAAATTCTATATCTTCAGGTTAACAGCATCGCTGTTCTGTGCAGCACATTCCAACAGCTTCTTTCTCTTATCAGCTCATTTTATATATCGTTATATTGTAGTTGAGAGGTAATGTATCCATTTTGTGTATGAGGGTTTTCATTTCAGAACTACTTGGTCTAAGTTACTCCGATGGAACGTATTCTTTCCCTTATTAGCCGTATACCTCTCCATCTGCCTCTCACTTTGGTTCGTTGCTACTAAACATGCATTACGAACAAATTAAAGATAAGGAATCACAAATTCAGGTTTGCGTGTGTTTATATTGCTTGGAAGCCTTACGAAGAAACAGTACGAATTGTGGCACCATTCAACAGTATAGTTCAAAATCTAACTGTTGAATCATTTATTGCTCTCAACGTTTGGGTGAGCATAGAACGTTTCTGTAGTTTATCAATTTATTCTGCCACCTCAAGTCATCTGATGGAAGTCCGCACATGAGACAACTTCTCGGAACTGCTATATTCCTTCTGATAATGGTCGCAAGTGAGCCTTTAAACATTTTATTTTCAAATTATTCTAGCTCATTTTCTGTTCATGGACACCCTCTAGGAGAATGTAGAAGATGAAAATAAATCTGTCCTTTTTTTCAAAACAAACAATCACATTGATCATCTTAAGAAATAAATAAACCATGCTTTAGCACTTTCCGTAATCACCTTCTGTGCATATCGCATATTCTGCGTTCTTCGTCGGGTTGATGTAATAAGTTCGAAGAGTCAGCGGCTGCAGCGACAATTATTCTATACGCTGCTGGTCCAGGTGTTTTTACTGTATTATTCCGTCCATACTATTCACAAAGTATAACTTTGCCAATACTTATTCTTGTCCAATACCTATTCTTTACTTATTTAGTTATTATTTTGCCTTGCTTTATTGCTATTATTATATTTATTACTATTATTATACTTATTACTATTATTATACTTTATTACTATTATTATATTATATTTACTTATTATCTTGCCAATACTTATTGTTAGCCAATACTTATCCAGACAAACAAAAACTTTGCATTAAGTTCGCGATTCCTTTCTTCTTTATGTATATACCGGTGCTCATCTGCATGCTACCAGCTCTCTTTGATCTTCACATAGCATTTGGCCCTCGAAATCTAATAGAGATTTCCTGTCTTGTATATCCCAACCTCGATGCGTTTGCTGTTTCCCTCGGAGTTAGCGACTATAGGTTTGTGCTCATGATAGTAAACAAAGTTAACTATTATATCACAAAAATTTAAATTCACGAATTATGTTCAGGAAACATCTATTCAGGAAAGCCTTGCTTAAATGGGTCACATGCCATGAACGACCGTTTACCTCTCCTATCAAGTACAGGACCGGAACAGCAACCCAGTTCAAAAAGTCAACCTCTGGATAGCTAAAGAGTAATTTTTTTATAAAAAAATTCTAATTTCTTTCAAAATACTTGCTTTGCTTGTTTCTTGATGCTCTTGATGCAACGGAAATTGGTGGTAAGGTTTTTATCAGAATACCGAAAAAATCAATGTGAAGGTATGCAAAATCTAGTTAGAACAGGTCTCTGCACCGCCAAGGTTGCCCTTGATAGTCTGGATAATAGGTGCATAGACCTCAGTCGGTGCATTCAGCCCCCATGCGTAGTCGAAATGGTTATATCCGGGAAGATTGTTATTTCCCTAAATCTGTGTATTGATTGATTTATCCACACTTAAATAGCCGCAATATTTCCTTGTCATTTGAAGTGCTAAAAGTATTTTTACAAACCTTCAAGTAGTCTGGGTTTAGCTTCGTAATCAGATATTGTACATCTTCGGCAGTGACAAGTTCGTCTTGATCTGACCTGAATACTTTCATTTCCTTTAAGGAAAGTGGTATTTAAATAGAAATTAAATTAACGTAGATAAATTAAATTAAATTAAATTTTGTTTTCACCAAAATAGGTAAATGTCCTTCTTGATGGCTGTTATATTATACGAGGGAGGAGTTGCCTGCAATGTCCACGTAGTCTTAAATACCCTCCAGTTCTTGCCCGCAGTCTGACTAATCACGAAAGTTACCGTTCCGTAGGCGGCGATATTCTTCGCAGGTAGGTCGTAGTTGAAGCGAACGAGACCTTCGGTATATGTCTGAAAGAGAATACGATAATAAATAACTGTGTCTACCAATATGATAAATCCAACTATGCTTACCAGTTGAATGAAATGAGCCATGTTCAGAGCGGATGTTCCTGCTGGGAAGTGTGCGTTGTACACGTCTGTTCGAGACTGAATATTTTTTATTTTGATGAATAATCTGAAATGCATATTTACCTACCTTGTTAAGTTGCGTTGTGTTCTCGCCACCTATTAACAGGAATAGCTGAGCACAAATATCATCTGAAAATAAGAAACCGTTTTATTAGAATGGGAAAATAATTGAAGCAAGATAAACTTCACCTCCCACATTGGTTGTGCAAACCGTCTCAGCATAAAGTCGAGTAAGAAAGTTGTTTGGGAGGAATGATTGGTCCCCGAAGAAGCTCAACAGTGGCTAAACATTCAGAAATCATAGCATGCATCCTAGTATGACCGCTCCAATCTTCGCAAAGTATTTGGACAGAAATCCTAGAAATCCTCCTATGTAGTTGAAAGTTCCGATAGGACCGAGTGCGAAACAAAGTTTGATCTGAACATTACTTCTTAGAGAATTAAAATTATATAAATGTATTTACCTTTCCAGCGAAATCCTCATCGTATGACAGTTTCGAGAAAATCGTCATCGTGCCCTTCAATGTAAAACTTCCCTATGCAATTTTACACATCTTTTACACACCTCCGAATGTCCGATATAATAGAGACCATCCTGGCCGGTGGCGCTCAATACGGTGGATATCATGGCATCCAAGTCCTTGCGTGCCATATCGTCCCACCTACAGCTACGCAATGCCAAAATCTTCTGCTTCTCCTCAACTTACGTGAAGTTCCAGAACTCCGGACTCGCCGTACTGAGCGTAGTGTGGTTCTGAATCATTTGAAGAGATTATTTGTTTACAATGTGAAGCATACCGTGGAATATGTACTTCCACGGAAATTGCCCAGCCAAATGTCGAAACCCGCATCGGCAAGGATAAAGGCTGAATGGGGCAATTAACGCGTCTGGTCATCTACACAAGTTCCCTGATAAGAACTCTACGTAACTATCCCCCCGCGGCTGCCCTTTTTCTATTCCCCCAAGTTTCTATTCCCCCCGCGGGTGCCATTCCCATGTAGAAGTCTTGAACGTCAAGCAATGTCCCGTCCCCGTAGAGAAGATTTTTTCAAGAGAAGTATCCC
Source organism: Micoletzkya japonica (assembly GCA_900490955.1). NCBI lineage: Eukaryota > Metazoa > Nematoda > Chromadorea > Rhabditida > Diplogasteridae > Micoletzkya > Micoletzkya japonica. Next base: position 104,131 of record LS889038.1, on the reverse strand, counting down.
CTCCCACGAACACCCACCTCCACCCTTCCCAATCCGCCTCACACCTAAGGTGTACACGATAAATAAATAAATGAAAATAATGTCTAAACATTTAGGTTGTTACTGCAATCAGTAGCATATCAAATAATGTATGTACGTCCTGATTCGTTTGAAGGATTAGCGAGGAACATCGAGGAATCTGCGAGAAGACCGTGTTGGAAGAACACCACGGGACGACATTTCGCACTGGAACCTGAAATGATGCTAGTCTGCAATATGAAAGAGTCGCAACTGTATATTTCGGAAAAGAATCAGAACCGATACAGAACGACGGTTTGTAATCCTCTTGCATCGTGCAAACAAGAACCGCTTTTCACAACCGACCAAATGTGTGAAAAACAAGAATTCTAGCAGTCGTTGAACTAGTTATTTTAATGTAATTACGTAAGACGCGCACCACTTCTTCCATAAGGAATCCTATGAAGCTCGAGTATGTATCCGTCTTCTGTCACCGCATGCTCAATCTCAACGGGGTAGCCCCAATATTGGATGATCTCTGCCTGAAACATGTAGTGAGCTTATTGAGAAATGAATATTTTGGACAGTTTTCCAGGTTCTTAAAGTTGAAATAATTAAATTACCGAGGTCATAGATGCTTCCGGATCAACTGCACAAGCCACTCCAAGCAGTAGAACCAACAGCATAGTCAGATATAAGCAGGAGGAAAGTGCAGGGAAAACAACCCCGGCCCTTTTGTACGGAGAAAGAGGGGAATGGAATGCTCAATGAGGGATTACGTACGAATGAAACAGTCAGAGAAAAATTGCAATAATGCCGTTCGAAACTTCAATGTAGTACAGCGTCATGAAATTTTCAGAATAGTGGTGTAATTGTAAAGCTTTAGGATTTCAGCATGCAAATGATTAATTGAATTGAATGAACTGTATTTCCATTGAACAAACCGTTTTAATATAGTGAGTGATCGAAAAAAGTCGTTTAAAATAAAAGAAGCAAACTATTATTAGAATCTATACGGGTATGAGTTATTAATGTTTTATATGATGGCATCATACAGAACAGCAACACTCGTAATCGACGAAGTGTTAGTTTTTTAAATATTATAAATGGCACAGCTGGCACAGCCCAATTGAGGTGATGTCGCTTCTCATGGGTTTGATGAAATTATGCGGGGAAATATATAGTTAAAATGGTAATATAATCAAAATGAGTCAAAATTGGATGTGCGAATAATACAACTATGAGAGAGCAAAGGAGCCTGGTACGAGGTTCGCCGCGATGCTTTGCAATAACAGGTGATAGTACCTCGTGGTGGCAGTCTCCGGTGCTCTTGCTAAATATAATAGGATAGTCCGCTTTGGTGTAGATAGATAAGCAGTGACTGCACATGTCCAACTATACAAAAAAACTTACGGTCTAAGTAAGGCCAAGCTCAATCATGAGCACGAATGAAAGACTTACATATATTTGACAGCAATATGTGATTTGAATATAGGAGGAAGAGAAGGATAGGTAAAAATATTTGAATAGCCTCTGATTTACACAACTATACTAGATTCTGACATTCGAAGTTCGTTTGCTTTTTCATCATTCCACGTTGCTTCACAATTAGATATATGAAATAAACACAGCATTTTTCTTAACAATACGAAGGTAAAGATGCCGCGTATCTCCAATATTTTGCAAAATAAAGTAATGGTTTCGTAAACTAGAGTTTCAAAGACGGAATATGATGTCAATATGAAATCGCATACTTTTCATTTTGCGCAGTACTCTGATCCATTTCATGTTACAAATCTACGCTTGCGATGAATTATTTATTAATTTTAACGACGGAAACAAAGTTAGCAAGGACCAGCCTCTACAGTTTATAATGGACAGACTAGCTGTCCTCCAAGATCTTCCTTGATCGTCTCTATGATAGGGGCATAGACCAATTCGGGAGCATCCATTCCCCAGGTGAAGTCAATGTGATTGAATCCAGTTAGTTCATTGTTTCCCTGAAAATCATTTCCGTATTCTTCGAGTATTTACAATCTTACTTTGAGGTAGGCCGGATTTAATTGAGCGATCAGATAGGCTACATCGTCCGGCGTTACAAGAGCGTCTTGTTCTGACCTATGAGAGATGCCTATAGCAACCTTGCACTTTGACTATTTGATCACCAATAAAGGTAGATGTCCTTCTCGATTGCTGTCAAATTATATGAAGGCGGTGTACTCTAAAATGCAGAAGTTATGACCAAGATTAACTGTCTTTTTATTATATATTTTTATTTTTCATATAAATTATATATCTTAGTAGCAATACCGTTCCATACGCAGCAACATTCCTAGAAGGAAGATCATAGTTGAAGCGCACCAAACCCTCTGTATACGACTGAAAAGAGATAAATTTAATATTAATTGGAATGAAAATGCAATGTATTCCCTACCATCTGTGTGAAGTGGGCAATATTAAGCGTAGACGTTCCAGCGGGGTAATGGGAATTGTAGACATCCGCTCGAGACTAAAAAGAAAATTGAATATTATTTCTTTTTTTTAAGTTTAATGAACCTTGTTGAACTGAGTGGTATTCTCGCCGCCAACGAGGAGAGTTAGTGAAGAGCAAAGATCATCTGGGTTATGTTCACAATCCAATCGGAAAAATATTATTACCTCCAAATGGAGTTGTGCACACAGTTTCTGCGTAAAGTTCAGTAAGGAAGGTATACGGAAGGAAAGAAGTGTAACCAAAGATATTGAAGAATGGCTAAAATTAAGAGTACGGCTTTTGAAAACTAACTTTGTCTATATAAAAAGAAATAAGAGATGGAAGCAAATGATACCTCTCCGATCTTTCCGAAATATTCTGCTAAGAATCCTAGGAATCCACCAATGTGATTAAATGTGCCGATCGGGCCCAGAGCAAAGCATAATTTAATCTAAATTTCGTGGTACTTGAAGTCACGCAACTATTATATGTATCTATTATTATACTCAACCTTGTTGTTCACCGCTGGTGCATTAAAACACACATTTAGAATATCCCAAATCACATTTCGGAACCAACTGTAGGTTTAGCAGAAACGCGTACCTTCTCACCAAATTCGAGGTCATATGATAATTTCGCGAACATTGTCATTGTTCCCTGAATTACAGAATCGACAAAGCTCATGTTTTAAAGGGCCCCTCTGAGCACTTTTTAACACCATGTTTTCTTCTTCTCATCTGAAAGAGTAATGTCGAAAACCTATAATCCTGCATTTGCATCTTTTTCCCGCCATTCCCCGCTGTTTGAATTAGGCGAGAAGTTGTATGCAAAGTTACATTGCTCTTCAGGGACCGCGCGAATACGAATATCATTTCGTGAATATTGTAGCGCGCGAGCGGTCTGATTCGTAGACATAGTCTATTGAAGGAATGGAGACATATATCTTCTGAAAAGGACAACACTGAAGGAATGTCTAAAATACGCTCTTGAGGGATCGCAATGTGCTCAGAAGGGCCCTTTAATCTTCAAACTCGCCTCAGAATGTCCGATGTAGTACAAGTTTTCTTGTCCTGTGATATTCAGTACTTTCGTTATCATCGCATCCAAGTCCTCTCGAGCCATATCATCCCATCTGGAAGGTAGATTAACCGAATAGTTTAATTACTCAACAAACGTGAAGTTCCAGAAGGCCGGATTCCATTTGCTGAGAGTGGTATGGTTCTGCAAAATTTATTTAGCTCGCTCTCCTTCAGCCGTAGGATAGGATATGATAGGTTTATCAATGTCATTTGTCATGCCAAGGGATGGTAGATATCGTACGGTACATTTATTTGGGCACGCATACCGGACTGTACGGGATTGTACCGTACAACCCCGTACAAGTCAAATTGCGGCCGTATATGGCAATTTCAGCACTTTTCATTGTTTTATTATTTTTTCTCGTGCCCAATTACACCAGTAAACAAAGAAACATGCCGGAAATCGCTCATTTTTCGAAACTCGAGAAACACTTCAAGGTAACTACACCGGACAACGAGGCTCGGGTCGGAGGATACTGTAAGTCTCAGAGTCGTCCGACAGCCCCTGCTATCGCGAACTGACTCTGTCAGCAAAAGGTAGTGATTTCGAAAAATGAGCGATTTCCGGCATGTTTCTTTGTTTACTGGTGTAATTGGGCACGAGAAAAAAATAATAAAACAATGAAAAGTGCTGAAATTGCCATATACGGCCGCAATTTGACTTGTACGGGGTTGTACGGTACAATCCCGTACAGTCCGGTATTCGTGCCCAAATAAATGTACCGTACGATATGTTATGGTCTGCTCATTCCTGCCATACCGTTGAGTAAGTGTTGCCGCGAAAGTTTCCGAGCCACACGTCGAAGCCAGCGTCAGCGAAGATAAACCCTACGATCTTCCGTTTTCTCCACATACTGGAAGACAACGTGGAACGAAGAGATAAACCGGCCGAATCATTTGCCGGATTCAGAACCCAAGTTGAGGAATCGGAGAGCAGCCCGTGCTGGAGGAAGAGAATGGGACGGCAGCCTCCATTGGTGCCTGAAATACTTTTAACGTTGTAATATACAAGTCAAACATTTGTTATATTAGTTGAAATGACTTACCGTTTCGTCCATACGGAATCCTATGAAGCTCGAGTATGTAACCGTCTTCTGTCACCACATGTTCAATCTCCACCGGGTAGCCCCAATATTGGATGATCTCGGGCTGCAACGACAACCGTAATTCAGTATGGCTAAGCAACAAACCGCAGTCATCTTCGTTTCGGGATCGAGCGATGCCACAACGGCGAAGACGAAGAATAGGAGTAGCATGATTGAGCGTAGTGATTGGTATCGAGACGTCCGTCCATTTATAGAGACAATGCGGAATAGCCAATGAGGCATTACCCGAGGAAGGAGCGTTCATTGTATGTACTCTCCTCTTTTTCGCGTTTTATGCAAATTGAAAAGCGAAATACGGCAACATAGGGTGTGCTAGGAGAAGAGGAGGTTCGAGAATTGGACGAGGTGAGAAGAAAAGAGCTATGTATCAGCAGGCAATAGGTAGCGGCTTCATGGGCCAACCGGAATCGAAGCATGTATTTATTTAAATATGTTCAAAGACGATATATATTTATTTAAATATGTTCAAAGAGGATGTATAATCGACCTTTGAAATTTACATTTTATTCTGAGGTTGTGAAAAGTTATTTACCATTTAGTTCCAAAGCCAGATATCAGGAGATCTTTTTGAAATCACTGCGTTTCAGAGTTTCACATAATACCTAGGTAATAAAGTTTGGTTGGGTCACTTTGAAAATAATGAGTATCTTCTAACGATAATCACAGCATTCCTAGCGTTCGATTAGCGAATAGCGGTTTCCGCCCATAGGATCCGATGCTGTGGGCGAACCAGTGAGTGGAAAATTATGAATTTAAATACTTAAGCTCGTCACAATGCGTTCAAGACACTCTGAAAATTTGATGCACTTTTGTTCAGCCATTGCTGAGTAAATTCAAAAGCAGTGGTCAATTCGCTATT
>LS889038.1:63490-75416 GCA_900490955.1 Micoletzkya japonica | reverse complement strand
CAAACGCCACCAATCCATTATCAACGCTCTATAAACCAAGTAAATCATCAAAAAAATGAAAAGGCAGCGACTAAAACGAAGGGGAAAGCGCGAGGAACGGCTAGGGCGGCCAGCTTTTTGGCAACTTGCCAAAAAGGGGCGTGGCCGTAAATTAGCAGTCGCAATTGCGTACAGCATCGGACCATTTTAGAACGCAGTGATTGGGAAGTTTCGAGTCAAATAATTTCCGTCAAGAGCTAAAAAGTAGGGTAGAATATGCGTATTAGATAAGGCGAGACGGTAGACGACTTCCCCCAACCCTGCCAATATCTAAACATGCTTCTCACCTTTTTTACTATTTAAGGTTTGGAAAACTAGTCAACTTCATCTTTAGTAAAATGTAATTACTGCTCATCACATTCAATAAGAGCGCGTCAAGTAATCCAGTATCTTGTTCGAGCCTAACCGCGCAACCCGTTCAAGCCTATGCGTACGGGGCTACATACATAAGTTGGGTTGTCAAAGGTATCACTATAGAAGAACTATATAGCTTCTTAGAGGGCATCAGCTGCCGAATGGAATGTGCGGGAACGAAACGTTCTCTAATTGATCTCCAAGAGAATGTCCTCCATGGGACTGGTCTAACAATATCTTCAGTTGTAACTGATCAATCACCCAGTGTACAGGTTAGAAAAGCATACAAACTAGGAGGAAAATGGGTGCAATAATGCTAAAAGTTTCGAGTCCTGGGACTGACTGTAACCTTTATCGTGCGTTTCCACTCTATTAGAGATAAGTTTAAAAAAAACAGCTAGATATGATCGCTTAGACTCTCATGAAAGGGAACTGCCCAACTATCGAAGATCACGTGGATCCTTGTCATTTGATAAAGAATACGAAGCGGAAAGCCCTTGCCGTGAGTTAGTCATAATCATAAATCCATAGATTTATCGACTATGTACTCTTTGAAGAACGGTAGTGATATAAAATTTATACCCCCGGAGTGAAGATGATAACATCCAAAATTGTTAACCAGTTCTACATAGCACTGGAAAATGGTCAAAGTGATGGACAGAGAACCAGACAAGTGTTCAACTCCCTATTCTATCACATTCTGGACAAGCATAAGATTCCTAAGGTGGAAATGCGCAATCAATAGAAATTAAATAAAATAGCTACTTTTAGGGAGACAATAGGTTCAAACAAATCAATAAATGTCCCCATAAAACAATACAGAAGAACAGAGACAGTACAATTGTATTCGGAGCCAAATCTAAAGAGTACAGTAACTTGGTTAATCTTATAATGAATCCAAAGCTGCAGGTGAATTCACCTTCATTCCATCGAAATAGTAAACCAAAGCTTTGCGCTAAGAAAAAAAGGTATGCTTTTTTTTGCTATTTCGATGGACTTTGAACGCAAAACTTTGTTCATCTACACTTTCAGTGCTGCATAGTAAAAATACTAAGCAATATGTTATTGCAGGCTTCGCTTGAGCGAATTTCGCCGAATAAGGCTACATCTTATAATGAGGTGTTTCATTCAGTGAGCTTGAAGTATACCTCCAAGAGGGTGCATAGGTAAAGCAGTGAAGTGGTATATAGCCGAAATAGCGTAATTTAGCTCCAAGTCCTTCTATATCGCAAGAACACTCATGGCCTGTTTGCACTTCAACAGTTTGATGGAGGATCGATTGAAGAATATACGGACAGTTGTTCGCAAAGTGCCTGTTTATAAGAAGGGCAGGGGGACGGTGAATAAGAGCGTAAGTATTGACTAACTAATTGTTTGGTTCGGGAGAAGTAATTAGATTCAACAACCTTATCCAGTAAGGTCTATGGTTTTCATTTTCAGATATGGGGAGGCGGAGGCGCGCATCAGTGGCGGACGCTCTATATGGAGGAGTGCAAGAAGATTCTATGGGAGGAATTGAATAAGAAGAAGAAGAGGGCACAGGAAGCACAGTTAGAAAAGGCTCTTATGAGTGAAGATGAAGAGAGGAGCACAGAGGAGGAGGATGAAGAGGAGAGTGGGGAGGAGAGCATGGAAGGGGATAACGAGGATGATGCGGAAGTGGAGAGGAGGAATGGGAAGACGAGGGGGAAAGGAGGAGACAAGAAGAAGAAGAAGAGACGGACATTGAATAAGGAGGCGAGGGATTTTCTTAAATGGATGAACTACAAGAGGAAGACTGGAATCAAGCAGCTAAATGAAGATGGACTAGAAGAAAGTGAGGAGGAGGTAGAGGAGTGAATCGTTCGAAGAACGCTTGCTAGCACTAAGCGATAGATATTTTAGTATATTCTTAAGTTCGCGTTCAGTCCTTAATGATTCATGTTTTGACGCTATTATTTGTCATTATAGCGTCAAAACATGGTAAATTGACGCTATAATGGCAAATAAAATATGATAAAAGTTCAGTAATTAAAGCTAGCGTTCTACAGACTATTCTTCGCAAATCATGGAACAAGGAATTAGCGACCGTATAATTGAAATATAGTTGAATAAACCGATCCGTCAGTTTCTTTCGTTCGAAAATGAGTATAATTCTCTCACTTTTGCACATTCTCTCGCCTAATATTCGGAATGATTCCACGACGGATCTTTTTAATCCAGTATACTATATTCAAATGGAAGCAATAAACATACAGAGAACACCAACCTGTGGGAAGGTGATCCTAAACGGAACTGCAGCAACGCAGCCGCCCGACAGACGTTCGTCCCACCTGCAAAGACTGGCATGGTTCGGTGGAAACCAATGAAAAAGGAAGTGTACTATACCGGTGGAAAGCAATCACAGGAAAAAAACATAGCACGAGAAAAAAGGTATATGAAGAGAACTTTTGGGCACAATCATATAATTCAACGAATTGAAGATAGTCAAATGCAACACCTTGCGACAATAGTAAAACGCCAAAGCTAAGCGAAAATGCGTACAGTCCGCGGTAGGTCGACAGTATTCCCCAAGGGCTAACAGCGTCATAATAACGAAAACCGTGGTGCGCACCTTTCTGTGATATCACTACATTCATATCGCATTACGCGGGAAACAATTTAGAAATGGGTTTCACCAGGAAAAGTACGGTAGAATTCACGTTTGAATTTCGCGGCATTGCTGGCACTTTGCCAAGAGTACCGAGCCCCTTTGGAAGAGGGTGAATTTTCTTCGTTAAACTCAACTTTTTGCTCTTTCGTTTCTTGTTTTCAACCTAGGCTACTATGGCATCTTATTCCTTATTCTCTTTCAGAATTCTGATGCCGAACGAAGTTACGGGCAAGGCGCCGGTTGCCGATTGTGATGGAGGCGAACCAAATAAAATGTGAGATTTCTTGCTTGAGGATGAAACATGGCTTGGAGCACACCTTCCATATTTCCGTTTATTGTGAGATATCATTTCAGAATGGAGCCTCAGCCCATGGAGCAGGACAGGCCGAAGAAGGAGGAAAAGAAGAAGAAGTGGTGGCAGCGTATGAAGGAGCGCAGGGAGAAGGAGAAGAAGAGGTCGAGGTATGGTTTTCTGTTAGAATTATTTCGCTTATTCGAACGAACATTCGGGAATTTAAAGTGCAGTTTTAATCGTTGCTTATGTACACTATTAGCTGTTCACGTATATACCATTATAGGAGAAGACGAAGGGAAACCCGAAGAAGAACAAGAAGAAGCAAGTTAAGAAGGGGAGCTGCGACGACACACACATGAATACGTGAGTTTTGCTTTCCATATCTTATGGTTTTATCCTGCTCGTAGCAAAATAACATTGTAATTTATCATTAAAATGACTAGCAATGTTCATAATATTGTTTACTTGAGGAATGTATTCATCTATTCACAGGTCACATAACGGTTTGATGCCCTCCGGCTGCAATATTATATTTAACTTCAGCGGTGAATTTATGAGGTGAGGATTCGTTCTATGTATTTCCCTTTTTCATACGCACGTTACCTCGTAAGCAAGGCTCGTCGATTGCAGGGGGTTACTCGACTGTAAATGGACAGTGCCGTTGTTGCGGCCGATGAGTGGCGGCGCGTAGTAGAGGCCGTGCGATTCCATCAATGCTACACGAGCCGTTTTTAACATTTTAGCTTTAGTTTTTGGAGTTTGGCTCACAGAGACGATAGATCTTTTACGCTAGAATTTTAAAAAAAATATTTTTTTTTCAGATACCATAGATATTCAGCGAATTTTCTGAAATATCCAACAAAAATGAACGAGATGGCCAGTCATTACAGTGCGTGTGAAAGGTTATGAAAAAGATTATCCTTGGCTGTTAGTTTTGTTGTTTTGAATTCGCTAATTCCAGAGTTTACTATCTTTCAGCTTAAATGTACTTGTAGATTACGTATTGTTGTCATTATTGGTCTAAGAGACAAGGAGAGATAAATGATATTACGGGTTGTTAACTATGTGCAGTCAAGCCGTTAATGAGATCCAAATAGCACAAAGCGAGCTATACACATTGTAGCATAAGTTTCACTTCGCAAAGAAGGATGGATAACGCAACCACAAAATGGGAAGATTAGCGTATCCTGTGTATAGCTTCTACTATTACTGGATTCAAATGGAAACTGCTCGATGTAGTTTATGTGCCGCTGACAATGATAGTGCGTCTTGCTTTACGCTCCAGTCGTGGCACTGGGTTTCTCAATGCGCATTGAGCCTCTTTGTTCAGTGAGGCCGAATAGCCTAGTGCAAAACGTTTGCCTCGCACGACAGAGGGTTCGATCCCCGAAGCCGCCGGGGGGGGGCAGACAGCCGATTTCGCTATTATGACGCTTCCTCACATATCTCAGCATATTTTGAGCTACCGTATCTTAAACTTAATTTGCACCGTCTGTTTAATAAAGCTTAGTGCGATAATGAAGTGCAAGAGGAAGTGAGCAACAAGAATCTCCAAAGCTGAAGCTTCTTATTAACTGGACCCCTCCTTCCGTCTCTCTAATCCTGGCCTATATCAATGACCAAGGGCAGCTGGCCTAGAGGAGAGGGGCCGGGTGCCCTCTCCTCTAGACCAACTGACTGGGTATACCGCCTTTTTCAAACTATGTCCTCTCTAGTCCCTATCTAGCGGAGTTTAATCTATGCCACAGTCGAAGCCTAACGATGAATGACAAACTGGTGCTGTATTCTTCTTCCTTTCGCATGGTGGCGCGAAACTTTTTTGTTTTGTTTTTTGTAGTGAATGTGCGTAGACTACACTTTTCAACACCAGCACATTTCAGCACGAACTTGCTGGGTCTATGAATCACTTCTTCTATTCTATGAGAAAGATGTTTTAAGTTATATTTAACTTATAACATGGTCTCAGACGAATCTCATACATCTCATATAGCACATACAACTCATATATAACAGTTCTGATCATTAAATTTGTCAAATGTAGAAAGCAAACTGCTGAAAAGTATTAAGTAAACAAAAAGCTTTGCTTTTGTAGTGAGCGTCCACCACACTTTGAACGAGCACAATTTTCACCACCCGCGATTCCTGAGTGTACGAATGCGATAAGAAGGTTGGCTTACACTAAAAATGAGGCGGAGCTCCATATAATTATTTGTAGATGTCCAGAACAATTCGGCTGTTCGACGCTCCCATGTTTATTTGTTTTCTGCAGTTTCTTCGCACCCATAGTATTCAAATTTCTCGTTTTCAATTTTCTATTATCCCTTTGAAAACTTCATATGATGTTTAGATGATACTGCTCAATGTCGTTTTGTTGCTGCCTACAGTTCTTTCGTATAAATTCCTGGCCTACTCTCCTCTATTCGCTAAAAGTCACATCAACTTTATTGCCAGGATATCGGACGCGCTCATTGATGAAGGCCACGAAGTGGTAAGCTTATGATTACAGATTAATTCTATATAGTTTTTTTTTCTTTCAGCAACATTCTTAAATATTTTACAATACATATGAAATGTTTTTCATGTCATGCTATCTCCTACTTACGAAGTTGCCGCCGGAGATCCGGGAACTAAGAAAGCGCGCATTATACGGGTTATTCAAAACATTGTCTTTTTCTTATTTGATAAATTGCAGCTTCCACAAACACAGTACGCTCGCGAACTTGAACAGAAAAAGATGGGGAACTTCACTTTCAACGCTTGGCATACGCAAGCCGGCTTTAGTGGATATAAGGTGGATAATCTTCTTTGTGTAAATGTATGTGCGTCTTCAGAGCTATGATGGTCTCAGACACGCTTGGCTTAAGATGTGCGAAGGTGACTCTATCGAAACCACTTATTTTTTATGAAGGCCGACTTGTACTTATTCGTACAAAGTATGACACTTATCCATTCAGAGACACTATTGCATCCCGGACTGATCGAGTCGCTTCGGAAGGAGAAATTTGATGTAGCCTACGGAGAGTCGCTTACTGTTTGCTCTGTTGGTGAGTCTGTCTATCTTGATAACATGAATCTAAGATATCAGCTCTTTTCCACCTTATCGGGATCAAGAAATACGTATTCACGGAATCTGTGGCTATCCTCGACGGAAACTCTGATATCTCCCACACACCGAACTTCGCTTCGTACATTCCTAGTATGCAATAATTCGTTGAACTGTGAAAAATATATTTTTGCACCGTAATCAATCATTATGCCCACTGTTTTTGCATAAGTATTCTTGTAGCGCTGATGCAAGGCTTCTATGGCGACAAGATGACTATCGTTGAAAGAACCTACAATTTTCTGGGAGACATTGCGTGGAAGATCGTTTACAACCGCGATGTTACTCGCACGCAAAAGATGCTTGAGAAACACTGGAAAGGATTCCCCGATATGAAAGTGTGATTTGAAAATCGAGTTTTACTAAATTACATAATCCTGCTGATTTAGGAACTGATGGCTCAAGCATCGCTTGTCTTCTACAATTGTGAGCCGCTCGTTGATTTCCCCAAGATAACCTCATCGAGGTTGCTTGATATTGGAGGCATCTCCGTTTCTGCAGGACATAATCCGGTTAATAAGGTACGCAAATAATGGTTGTACATATTTATAAATCTTGAACATAGATCAATACATCTCTCTCCGAAATCAACGACCGTTTTTCAGACATGGTCAGACATTCTAGATCTTCGCCCGAAGACAATTCTCATTTCTTTCGGAACTGTCGCACAGTCATTCCAAATGCCCGATATGTTCAAGGAGACGATAATAGAAACTGTAGCCCAGTTTCCCGATGTAACTTTCATTTGGAAATACGAGGTGAGAAAACATTCGATTAATCTAGCCTTTATCCTCTTTGTCTTCATCATCCTTCATGTTATTTTTTTCAGAAACCAGAACATGAGATCTCCAAAGGAATCTCTAACATCATCGAAGCAACATGGATACCGCAAAAGGATATTTTGCGTACGTCTTTATTCAAATTTTAATTATGTTATAGTAACATTAAAATTAAAGTTTCTTATAATACATAGGAGAATATGTAATTTAACGTTTTCCAGAAGACTCATTCAGTCTGGTCTTCACAACAGAACAGAATAAGTATAACCGTAGATGTGCAGATTACCCAAGACTTTTCCCTTATGAAATGAATACTTCAGACGATCCTCGACTAACAGCCTTTGTAACTCACTGTGGACAAGGAAGTACAACGGAAGCTTATTCTGCGGGTGAGAATACTTACACTCAGCGAAATTTCCCTAGCGTATTGGAGAAATATGAGTCAGGATCACGCCATGGGGAAATTTCGCTTTGTGTATGCAAAAAGGATCTCAAAAACGGTGATATCGTAGAAAATACGATCTTTTAGGCATCCCTCTTGTCGTCTTTCCCATCTTCGCAGACCAGATGCGAAATGCACAACAAGTAAAGCGCAACGGAGTCGGAATGCTCTTGACTCGTGACGACTTATCTGACAGCCAGAGATTTGCAAAGACGATTAAAGAAATCATCACCGTGCCAAGGTTTTCGCTTAGTTTTATTCATAGCGGAATATTTATCATAAAATGAATCTTAACATTTTAGGTATCGAAAACGGGCAGCTGAGATCAAAAACATGTTGAAGGACCGGCCGTTCCCTGCGAAAGAGGCAAGCTATTTCTGAAGTACCTCTCCCAGCATCAGAAAGTGATATCATCCTTGAAAATTAAGATATTCATAAGGAACATGGAATTCGTAGCTAAGCATGGTCCTCTTCGACAATTGGATCACTACGGAAGAAATCTCAACATCTTCCAGTACTACCTCATTGATATCATAGCTCTTTTCTGCATTGTTCTAGCATCATCTTTTGCACTTTTCGGACTTATGATGTTGTTAATAGTGAAACAGCTTTTTAGAAAAGTTGAGAATGATTCGGAAAAGAAGCAAAACTGAAGAATTATAAATAATTACGTATGTTCTCATGCACATAGCCATCAGGGTTCCAGGACTTGTGGAAGCCTGTCTAACCCTGTTGACAAGCGTGAAAGTGGAAGAGTTAGAGGAGGGAGTGGAGACTACGGTGGTGACAACGGGAATGAGGGGGGGGGGGTAGAGAAGGAAGAAGAAGAAGGAGGGAGGGGAGGAAAAGAAGAGAGGGATGAAAGTGAGTAGGGAGAAAGATGGAGGAATGAAGGGAGTGAACATGATGAGTAGATTAGATAACTATATACAAGAAATAAGTGGATAAAACAGTTAGAAACAAGGAAAAAACAAGAAAATAAATAGATCAAGACAGAGCAGAAAGAGTCACAGCACGCGGCGAGGTCAGAGAGGAGAGTGGAAATTTAGAATAACGTTACAATAAAATAATCAACACTCCTTTGAAAATCAAAAAAGACTCAGCCCAGTATATTTTTGACGATGAACAGTGAGGAGGCAGATTATGCAAAACAATCACATTTACCGTGCGAGAGTTGCGAATCTTTTTTGTGCTCTAGAACCGAAACTACAGCGGACTCGGTCCCGTAATCCCTCATTCAATATTCAGTTTTCAAGATATAAAACATCTCTATCAGCCTTCAATGCGCCTGCCCCTTGGAATTCTTCCGCGAATTCATGTTGTTGCTTCTCCTCTTCACCGCAGTTTCGGCTGGTGATCCAGAGTCCAAGATGACTTCGGTAAAGATAAGCAAGTTTCACAAACAGTTTTCCTTTACTACTTTGCTATTTTAGTGGATCCTTTGATATGTCCGGTCCTCGGATTCCAATTTTTGTTTCACACATTCTTGATTGGACTTGCGTTAGTTAACATAAGTGCACAGCGAAGAGTGCAAGTAACCAATGGAAGATGGGATCATTATCGTCGGAAAAAAAATTTGAATGCGAAGATCGACAATAGTTGTTATCGCTGCCTGAATCGTGAGAATTTTCGTGAATATATTCTGCTTAGCCGGAGATCATCGAATACTGGGGTTATCCCGTGGTGATCTACCACGTAGTGACCGGGGATGGATACATACTGGAGCTGCATCGTATTCCTCACGGTCGAAACGGTATTGTTGCTACATAGCAACTTGAGCATATTGCCTATATAAAACAAACAAATTCGTTCGAGACTCGTCCGCAAACTGTCGGCCCGTAGCGTTCTTCCAACACGGTCTTCTAGCAGATTCCGCAATGTACATCTCTAATCCTGCCAATGGCTCAGCTCGTGAGTATCAGCATAGACTCCTCAAGGTGAATCTCGAAAGCTTTCATCTTCGCTGATGCTGGTTTCGATGTCTGGCTTGGAAACTTCAGGGGAAACACGTATTCGACGGTGAGAAAGCGTAAAATTTCAAGAATTATTCATTTTCGAATTATTTGTTCAGAATCATACAACTCTTAGCCCGCTGAATCCTGCTTTCTGGAATTTTACGTAAGCTGGGTTTACGTAAGACAATTCAGTCATTCATTAAAGGAAATGTCCCACGAAAAAAATCGTTACTGAGTTAGTCGCTGGAAACATAGTAGAGTGTTCAAGACAACAAGATGTGCAAAAATCCCGATTCGAAACGGCTCTCTAGGCCTCAGTACGGCCATCTGAATGTGTGGGATACGGTAAATCTTGTGGGATAGTTTGTAGTCTAGACTGGCTAGCTAAATAACCTCTGGCATTGCCTGCTCTGTCTAGCTCTCCGTGGAGCAAGAAGGGAAGAGCAAGGGAAGGGGCGAAGGTCTGTTGATGTGTGAGCGGTGGAGATCAGGCGATGCCACTCGGTATATTTGGAGAGGGGAGTGCTTGGTTGAAACTACAAACTACCCCACAAGATTTACCGTATCCCACACGTTCAGATGGCCGTACTGAGGCCTAGAGAGCCGCTTCGAATTGGGATTTTTGCACATCTTGTTGTCTAGACCATACTGATATATTTCCAACGACTAACTCAATAACGATTTTTTTCGTGGGACATTTCCTTTAATTTATTCATTGATTTATATTTTTTTATGTACGGTGATGACAAAGAAATGAGCGAAACATAGGTGGGATGCCATGGCTCGTGAAGATCTGGATGCTATGATTTCGAAAGTCTTAAACATTACTGAACAAGAAAGTGTTTATTACATCGGACATTCGCAGGTTTTCCATCTTCTTGAGCTTCTTCATTTTATATGAAGCTTTGTGATTTTTTTATGTATTCAACAAAACTAATTTAGGGAACGATGACGATATTTTCAAAGCTGTCGTATGACCAAGATTTCACTCAAAAGGTCAGTGCAGATATTTGCATAAGATCGCTGCGTAGTGCGTAGGTACGTAGTGCATAGCACTTACACATCAAAGTGGCGTAATAAGCTGATCACATCACACTCTTCTCATTGTTCCTTTTACAGGTGAAGATGGTATTCGCTATGGGTCCTATTGGAACACTGAGGTACATCAGTGGATTTCTTGGCTTCCTCGCAACCTATTTTGGACGTATAGCTGAGGTAATCTCTATTGCTTTCTTTTTATTTTCCTAGCTTCCAGCCATTCTTTAATCTATTTGGTTATTCATCGTTTCTTCCGGATACTTTCATTACACAACTCTATGCAGAGACTGTCTGCTCAAATAGCGTAGGAGGTGATCTATCTTTTCCTTTTTGTTTTTTTACATAATCTTATTGTGCAGATGATATCTGCGCTCAGCTTTTCATACTGCTTGGCGGAGAGAACACAACGCAATTCAACAAGGTTTTGCATAAAACTTTTTTTCAATAGCCTTCGTTTTGAAATTTAACAGAGTTTCTCTATGAAAATATTCACTCAGTCTCGAACCGACGTCTACAACGCACATTTCCCAATGGGAACATCTACACTCAATATGGCTCACTTCATTGAACTGGTAAGCGCTGGATTGGCGAAATATGAAGTAATATGGACTCGCATATTTCTTTCAGACCTACACGCAAGGCTTGATTCGATATGACTATGGTCTTCCTCTGGCAAACAAAGCCATCTATGGAATAGTAAGAACGCAAAAATGACTAGTTATATCAAATCTTACAGAGCCCTCCTCCGTCGTACAACCTCTCAAACATCGCAACCGATATTTATCTCTACTCGTGAGCTCACTACACTTTTCTTTCTGTTCATTTTGAGTCTTAAGGTCCGAACAAGACGTTCTGGTTACACCGGACAACGTCGCTTATTTAGTTTCTGAGCTGAATCCGGAATATCTCAAGGTACTGTCAAGCTAGTAAATTGTGGGCCGTGTTTGAAACACTTGAAACAAGGCCATATTTCGGCTGGGAAAGGACGTACAGAGTTCTGGTTGCAATTTTTGGAATTCTCATGACGAGATCTACTTGTGTATCAAGATTGGTGATGATTAGACAACTCTAAACCGGTTAAAACGGCTTTTACCGTCAACTTAGTTCATACCGGGACAAATTCGGTATATTCGGTATATTCAAAATAAGGCCGTAACTCGATTAGAAATGGTCGTAGAAAGTTCTGGTTGGAATTTTTGGAATCCTTAGGCTCCTGTCTACCCGCATACCAAATTTGAATACGATTGAGCAACTTCTAACGCCTGAAAACAGCTCATTTGCCTTGCAGT
>LS889038.1:51203-62832 GCA_900490955.1 Micoletzkya japonica | reverse complement strand
TCATACCGGGACAAATTCGGTATATTCGGTATATTCAAAATAAGGCCGTAACTCGATTAGAAATGGTCGTAGAAAGTTCTGGTTGGAATTTTTGGAATCCTTAGGCTCCTGTCTACCCGCATACCAAATTTGAATACGATTGAGCAACTTCTAACGCCTGAAAACAGCTCATTTGCCTTGCAGTCCAAATAGACCCCTACCCAATGCGATTTTCATGTTTTTCGTCATAACTATTTTCTGCGTGGACCAATTGAGCTCAAACTTAGTACACAGGTAGATCTTGATGAGACGAATCGAATGAACCCAACCAGAAGTTTCTAGACCCTTTTCGAACGGAGTTATGGACTCGTATAAGATATACCGAATCTGTCCCGATATACACTAAGTTGACGGTATATATCTTGAATGAATGAAATTCTCGCTATCCCTGTTCGAGCCTCTCCAATGCCACATTTTTACGTTTTAGAGGTCTTCAAACTTGATGAATCATTACCAAACTTGATACACAAATAGATCTCGTCCTGAGGATTCCAAAAATTCCAACCAGACTCTGTACGACCTTTCCCAGCCGAGATATGGCCTTGTTTCAAGTGTTTCAAACACGGCCCACAATTTACTAGCTTAACGGTAGTATATTGCTAGTATATGCCTTATAGATTAAGAATTGTGAAAATTATTTGTAATTCAAGACTTGTTCAAGAAGCAAGGTTAACGTATATAGCACAGAATTGTGATGTTTTTGAATCATAGAAGGACATATCTAAATACTTGAAGGGTCACACTGTTCTAACGGGCTACAACCACTTCGACTTCGCTTGGGGAATCGATGCCCCTCAGGATATCTATGAGCCAATTATAGAAACGATCAAGAAGAATTTAGGAGGAGTAATAGCCTGCGTTGCCAGCTAGAAATTTCTCAGATTTTGAAAACTGAAGCATAAGCTATCTATCTAAAATAGTTCTATAACTTTTTTTATTATTTATCATCGGGCAGGCCGAAACGAAACATAATTATAATAGAAGTAGAAATGTAGTCTCCAGAGGGGGTAGGGGATGGCACAGAGTGAAGAGAGGGGGGGGAGGGGGGGGGAGAGAGTATCCGCTTCTCGGACCAATCCTTCCCAGGAGTGAAATGTTTGATTACCAACTTTCCATACCTTTGACTTATGACATATCCATAAGAAAATAAATGATTACATGACCGACTGACAGACTAATTTATAGGGTTCGGTGACGATCTCATTCATTCCTAAAGCAATCAATAGATAAGTGAAGAGTTGATTTATTGCGAGAGACAAGAAAGAAGAAAAGAAGAAACGTAGACAATGAGAGAAATATCTACATGCACTTTTTCCTATTTTTTCTAATTGTAAGCAACGGCGAAGTTTAAAATAAAAAGGAAAAAACTAGAAGACTTAGGACACTGAGAGCTAGTCAGGTGAACATGTATGGAAGATGTTGAGTGGAGGTGACCCTTCATCTCAAAGCGCTCTCCTTTGTTGGGGTTTGTTGTTCTGCGAAGATCTGAATATGCCGATTACCCAAAAAACCTGTCAAAAGGTTTCCATTCTACGGTTTTACCATACTTCATTTTAATAGAATTTAGTAACGTTTTTTGTGCTGCGTACAGAATTTCGTTGTGCCTATCAAATTACTAAGTACTTCGCAATAAGTAATGTAAGATAATGTATTGATTCCATTTTCGGCGGATTCCAAAGCTACTATAATGAATATTTCAAATAACAATGATCCCATTAATAGAGAAACATGAACAAATCCACCAGTTTCTGCGTTACGAAAATGGATAGGAAGGGATTAAAGCTAGGAGAGAATTCGAGAGTGCTTACAACTAACCTGTTCCAACATTATAACGGTCGTAGGATCTACAGTGTAGGGTGCGTGTCCTTCAGAGACTATCGAGAAACAAGTTAGAGTTGTCTTCCAGAGAAGATGAAAAATGGCGAAAAGAAGACCGCATGGTCCCTACTGAATGAAGTCGTTGTGAACTCAAAAAACCAATACTATCGATAAGAGACAACTGGTTCTTAATGAAGCTTCATTTAAAACGGGGTTGTTGTATGTACTATAACGTGTCAATATTACGTGCTTTGTCCTTGTGATGAATGAAAGTGAGATGCGATAAGAGGTTGCGAGATCACTGGGACCAGAAAACGAAAGTTTGGAAGGACCGGAGATTATGAGGAACATTAAAAGAAAAGAGAATTGATCATAGACTATTTATCTTCTGAAGGATTTTTAGAGTGAAAGATTTAACAAGTAAGGAGAGCTTTTCATCTTGTATACTGAACGACTGGTAATAATCGAGGCAACAAATAATTATAATCTCGTATAATATGGTTGACGAAAAAGTTCCATCAATCGTTTCATTCCTACTTTCGACGAGAGAGCGAAGCGGTGTGAAGAGAGTCCAGACGAAGTAGGAATGGGTTAACTGACGGAACTTTTTAGTCAATAATATATGCTATATTATACGAGATTATAATTATTTGATAAGCGGAATATTGTTTAGATTTCTAAACAATATTCTGCTTATCATCAGTCATGGATATACTAATAAATCTTATCCATGACTGATGATAAGCAGAATAATCAGTCATGGATATAATCAGTCATGGATCTTAGGCTGAACAATTTCACTTTCACTAGGAAACCACTTCGATCTACAATTAAAGCCACCGTCTGACCCGGTGTGATTCTTTGCGCCTGCACTGTGCCCTTTTCGATCTGATTAACTGATTGATCTTGAAATACCATACTATTTCTTCCAGCGATTAATGTTTTTATATGGGAGTGTAAACGCAGTGTTCTAAATGTAAAGCGAAAGAGCCAAAATGTTTAGGATACGATGTTTTCCGTGCGAGAGTTCCTACCGAAATCAGGGTTATTTTTCGGCATCTCGTTCGCTTAACATTTTGACTGTTGCCAGAACACTGTGATAAACACCTTAAAAAATGTCCTTGCAAAAAAGTTCCATCTGATCTTCAGAACAAAAGTGCACAGATGAGGAAAATGTTGTTGATCTCGCTCTGGTTACGGAATAAGAGAGGAGAGACCTTTCACTCTTCGCCTCCGCAATGCACTAAATGCTCTAAAAGAGGACGAGAGAGATTCGTTGATGATGAGATTCGTACCTCATCTTTTGCCATTGCTACTACACGTTCACCTTAACATTTTTGCACAGCCCCTATTAAATTTGGTAGTATCTTGTAAATTTTACTCAGTTAACTTAACCACTCGCACATCATAGTTTGCAAAGCTTAATGAGTGTTTCTCGGATTCGCCATACCATCTTTCTTGAAGAGCATATATTCTCCAGAATGCCATGTATTCTCCGACAACAGAATAGGCTTCTGTCTTAGATGCTCTGTATTACCATCGAAGCACACTGCTCGGGGGCTGATTACAACTGTTTCGGTGGTCCTCAACCATCGCTCCCTGTGTGTTCTTAGGCA
Organism: Micoletzkya japonica; assembly: GCA_900490955.1. Lineage (NCBI taxonomy): Eukaryota > Metazoa > Nematoda > Chromadorea > Rhabditida > Diplogasteridae > Micoletzkya > Micoletzkya japonica. The sequence continues at coordinate 59,359 of LS889038.1, read as the reverse complement.
AACTTCCTGCTTGGATGCTCTTTGCGCAGTTTCCGTATTCAATCAGCTACGTCACTTCGTCTTCGCATGTGAACAGTACTCTCTCTGCCTATCGCGTATTTCGTGCCTGCGCAAAGAGTCTGACTCTTGCACTTGGCAATATTCCCCGCCCTATATGATGTCCTTTGTTTTACACTTACATAGATAGACATGCCTAGAGGATACGACTCTATCTCAAATAGGTGGAGCTTCAAATTAGCAATTCAAAATCGCGGAAATGGTCGTGTTAAGCAAATGGCCGGTAACATTTATGCGAACCTTTCCTCCCCTACCGGAATCCTCGTATAAATGCGGGCGAGCCGCAGCACTCAGAGCCAGCTGGGACTTTTTAAAATTCATTAACGCTCCGATATTTTAGCACCATGCGCCATTTCACTACAAGAATTTGTAACTCACGATTCTACCTTCAGGCTATGCTACCTTCTCTTCTTCTGTTGACCCTTCTGCAATTGGGTCTATCCTACAAATTCCTCGCCTACAATCCTCAACTGGGCAGTAGCCACGTCAATTTCATTGCAAGGATCTCGGATATTCTCATAGATCATGGACACGAAGTTGTGAGTTTCAATTTACATTGAGTAAAGCGTTGTTTCTTTGATAGTTATCTCAACGCTTCCCCAATGATAAGCCTATTAGATTCTACTTAAAATTAATATACAAAATCCATATGATATTTGCAGCTAAATGAATTTTTAGTTTCCTTATTGAAACATCTTGTGCATCATGTAAAATAATATTAATTCTGTAAAAGCGTGGGCCTTGCAACTAATTGAAGTTCTTGCATCTGCAATCAATTTACCAGTACAGTCAGTAGTCAGCGAGAGACCAGGCATGAAAGAAGATGAAGCGAGAGACCTTCTAGTTGTTGCCAACCAAGTTTTAGGGAAGCTTGGTTTTGTTGTAGATCAATCAGATTATACTTCAAGGTTATGCTATCACCTGTATACGATTCGCTAATCGGTGGACCAGGGACAAAGAAAGCGAGAGTCATTGAGGTTTGCTGTCGCTACTCGTTCATAGTCTAATCCCACATCTGTGTAAAATCCAACTATCTCTCAGCTGTGCCATGGATGCGAAGACAGTGGAGACCTATTTAGAGTTTTTTTTTGTTGAGAGCCAAGCCGAGAAACAGATGTAATGTTATGATTCTACTAGATTGATGCGGAAGTGAAGAAAACCCCTCTTAGAGCCGATCTGAAACTTGTAGAAATTTGTTACATCCTGAGGGTGATTGATGATAATTCATTGATGCAGTGCATGACATGAAGATAAGCATGATGTGATGCTCTGAATATATATATATATATATATATATATATATATATATATATATATATATATATATATATATATATATATATATATATATATATATATATATATATATATATATATATATATATTTGAGCTTCCGCAAACGGAGCTGTCAAAACGACTTGGATGGACCCTCCAAGGAGACGAATCCAGGACTATTTGGGAGCTTCATGGAGGCATCGAGATATTCAAGGTTCGTTAAAGAACTTTTAAGAAAGTGTGGTAATAAAAATAATTAATATTAATCCCGATAGAAGAGAGAAAGCATACTTAGAGTATTGGTAATTTATGTATCAATGATATTTCATATCTAGTCTCCTCAATTCAATTCGAATTTCAGTTCTTCGACCAAATGAAGACAAACTGGATGAACATGTGCGAAGGTAAGCAAAGACTAATTCGATCGCATTAGACACGTGTTCGAAGCCCCTTCTTATGTTATCACTACGGAGAAACACTTAGCAGGGTTATTTACAGAGACGCTACAGTATCCGGGACTCATTGAGGCTCTGAAGAGGGAGAAGTTTGATGCGGCCTACGCCGAGTCCATGGACATTTGCTCAGTTGGTCAGCATCTGTCTCAATGATATCGAGAAGGGACTTGATCTAGCTTATGTTGAACAATAGAAAGACCTGCATGATATAATTTTCTAACTTATCTTAGGGCTCTTCCACCTCATCGGCATCAAGAAGTTCGTCTTCACTGAGTCACTAGCCATCGTCGATGGTCACTTTGCTGTGTCGCAAACGCCCAACTTCCCGTCGTACATTCCTTGTAATGCTCCTTTACATCGATCCCGTGATTCAATCGATTGCAGCCAAGATGCACGGAGGCAACGGAGATGCGATGAACATCTGGCAGCGAATGGAGAACGTCTTCGGGGCCTTTGCCTGGCAGACGGTAGTGGACAGGGACGTCGCCCGGTCGCAGTTGATGTACGAGAAGAACTGGCCCGGATTTCCCAGAATACGAGTGAGTCGTCGACCGTTGTTCGTCTCATTCAATACAATAGCCTATCTAGGACCTGCTAGCCAGCGCGTCGCTCGTTTTCTACAACTCCGAGCCCTTGGTGGACTATCCGAAGATAACCTCTGCCCGAATCGTGGACATTGGAGGAATATCGGTAGCCTCGGGGCACAAGCCCATCAATAAGGTCCGTTGAAATGGGTAGGCGCAGCGCACAAATAACGTAAATGTAGACCTGGTCGTCCATACTCAACCTTCGCCCGAAGACTATTCTCATTGCCTTCGGAACGGTCGCCCAATCATACCTCATGCCCGACGCATACAAAAAGTCGATTCGTGAGACCGCGCGACGCTTTCCCGATGTGACGTTCGTGTGGAAATATGAGGTTTCATCATCCATGCTGATCTCTATTATCGCTCTTCTGCTCAGGTTCCCGAGCACAACATCTCTAAAGGGATCAGTAACATAGTTGAGTCGGCGTGGATACCGCAGCACGACATTCTGCGTTAGTAACTGATTGTTTTTTAATTGAAAGTAGATCTTTAGATGACAAACGTCTCACTGCATTCATCACGCACGGAGGACAGGGAAGCACTACCGAAGCGTATACAGCAGGTAGGAAATGATTGATAGGATCCGGTACACGGAACACACGTAGTCTATAAAACGTTGTCTTTCCTTATTATTTCGAACCAATAAATCAATAAAACTTTTCTTCTAATATACCATGAGCACAACGAGCATATAGTATATATCTTAGTGGGCTATGAAATAATTGCCCACCACTCGGCACAGCCATGAAATTGTATACTCTACTGGCAGAGAATCATTCGCAAGACGGCCAGCTTGTTTTCACAGTGCTAGGGAATTTTACATCATTTTTGAATAGACAAATGATGTCACAACTGTCAGTAGACAACGGTTGAATTTAGGCATTCCATTGATCGTTATCCCGGTTTACGCGGATCAAATGCGCAATGCAAAGCAGATTGGAAAGAATGGAGTGGGAATTCCCATTATGAAAGAAGATCTGGCTACTCCCGGACCTCTGGCGAAAGCTGTTAGGGAGATTTTAAATAATAACAGGTCAGCCCCAAAGTTCAAAGCGTGGCATTTGCCTGAATTGTCAATGAGTTATTCAATGAGAAGTTTCGAAAATTTTATGGAAAGAACGGGGAATCTCGAAGTTTTCATGTTGCGATTCGCCCGGGCACTAGAGAATTTCTTTTTTAAACTTGTCGCGAACTTTCCCGTGTATTTTCGTCTAACGAGTCAAAATCAATTATAATTTTATAATCGCATTATAGTGGAGAATTACGGCTACATGTAGTCCATTTGCGAATTGCACAGCGCTGGTTGTCCTTTATAGAATACATAAACAAACCTTCAGCTACCGTATTCGAGCTTCTGAAGTGAAGCACATGATCAAGGACAGGCCATTTTCCATGAAAGAGGTTAGCCGATTTATGCGGATTGCATGCCATCTCTAATGCCGGCCATGATGCAGCTATATTCCCGTAAATGTCCATCCCAAGCTATTTTCAGATAATTTTGCCTAAGGAGATAAGATTAGGTTCTATCTTTGGTAAATGCGCAGTAATCTATTCAGGTTTTTCCTATTTCAAACATGAATCATCTTTTTGAAGATATTCATAAGGAACATGGAATTCGTAGCCAAGCACGGTCCTCTTCGGCAATTGGACCACCAAGGGCGAAATCTAACCTTTGTCCAGTATTATCTCATTGATATGATAATTATAGTAGTAATAACTTTATTCCTTGCTGTTTCCTTTGTGGTTCTACTTACCCACTATTTGTTGCGGCGTCTCGTTTCACTAGTTTCGTTAAAATTCAAACTAGAGTAGATCATGTTTTATATGAAACTATGGCTTTAAATTCCGCAAACATTTACCTTTATCGTTCTGTGAACAGGTCAGCTTTACGCCCCAAGTCTTTGTTTCGGTTGTTTTGTTGTAATGTAGGTACTTCAAAGAATCTCTATAGTGCAATAAAATACGCTTGTATAAAAGAGAGCGAGTGCTAAATACCAATTCCCTACTGGGGCCTTGGCCACTTTTTCGATCTCTTAGTTTTCCTCTCCCTGATCACGACGAAGTGCCTATGCGAGAAGCGACTGATGAGAGGTCGTATCCCTGAAAACTGAAATTCGTCGGTTGACGTTCATGGAAAAGTCGAAGCTCTTGCAACTAGAAAAACAACAGATTTATTTTTCTCTCCAATAAATAAACTAATTAAATGAGTGGGATAAGCTTACATGTAATAATAATAGAGGTAAGTGGAATGGACGACACGATAGATTCGATACGGCTTGCGATCTAGATTGAAGACGGTATTCGCAGTGCTGTGATAAATATTTATTGTGACCGAATTGAGGATAATACTTATTATTGCGACCAAGTAAAAGGATGTGTTTCGGTGGATATAATGGAGATAATTCAAATGGCTCTGAGAAAAGCGACCATGAGAGAGTAGGACGAGAGTTCTTTTAACCCAGATAGATAACTAGGACAGTTATTTCATGAATTAAGTGTTTTTTTATTTTATTTTAATAGTAATGCCAGATTACGGTAAGCGTACTGTAGGCATTCATTACTGTAAGGATTCTAAGTGTACAGTAGGCAAATTATTCATTCATATGGACTGCAGAAAATGTTCCCCACGAGTGCGGTCTGTTATCCATTTTGTCTATGATTCGAGCGTGTATATATGCATTATCATTTGGCATCAAACACTGTCGGTATTTATAAACAGCTTAGAAAACAATTGAGGTGGTTTAATCTATATGACTAATATATTTATTGGTTCTATATGCTAATGAAATTTGCAGAGAACGTCGATTCACAATTACTTCGAAGGAACACATGACGCTGCCCGTATGCTGTATTCATTATTTTGCGACTCGTACCTGTATGCAATCTGAAAATCATTTGAACTACCTATGATGGGACGTGCTACAATTTCTGAGAAAATGCGAGAGTAGGACGATCTTACAAAAAACTATTTACCATCCAAGATCCATATAAGCAAGCCAGCATTCGATCATTGGAAGATTGCGTATTCAAGGTGCTATTGCCATATATCGAGGGATCAACATACCACCTGCGATAATGGAGTGTAATTTAAAGGAGCCGACCCACGAGTACGGTAGGATTTGAATTCGTAGGCTATTGCAATTCAGGCCTTTCCGCTGTTCTTTTATGGTCGATTTTTTTCTTGAAATGATCGGAACAGTTTTTTTTGAAAAGTCGTTTTGCAATGAATCGGAGCTGCATCTCTTCTCAGTCAGCGAATATATACGAGTTTGTGAAAAGCTCACTACTCCTTGCACCTTCAAATAGTACTCCGCAAAGAATGGATGAAATCGATTAAAATTCGGAATACCGATATAGTATGGTTAGATCTAAACACTGAATGACGTAAAGAGCCAATATGGCCAGAAAATCGTGGTCCGGCTCCTTTAAGCTATAGGCCTAATTATAAATTGAAACTGCAGTATCTATATTGTTCGTCTATGACGTGAAGAACGTACACCGCCGAATAGGTTGAATCAAAGCACATTCCCTTCTTGTTCGTAATGGGATCGACGGCTGTCGATTCGGTAGAGGCAGGTTCTGGCAGGGAAGCAGCGCACGGGCATACGGGCGATGCTAAGTTGACTGGTTTAAAATTTTTAAGTGCTTAATTTAAAGGCCCCTCCGACCACGTTTTACCATATATATGCTTTTTGACATCATTTAATAGCTCTCAATTTCCAGAGATCCGAGTCAAAAGCTGAAATTATGAAATTTCGCCGTTGCTTAGAAAAAACTGCAAAATTTCAAAAAAATCATTTCTCGAATACTATTATTTTTAATGGTTTTTCCTTTTACTAATCTTAATAAAATCTTTCAAATAAGCTTCACTTGAAAGGGGTTCCATGTCTCTTTAACAGTCGTTTGCTTACTTTTGGGCAACAGTGGTGGACCTTGTAATATCTGCCGAATACTAATAAATAATATCCTATTTTTATTGTAGTTAAGCAAAATATAAATTATCATTTTAATATTTCTTACACGTGAGCGGAGGACGCACGCATACAGCTGAAGTAAATTTAATGCTGACAGGGAAGGAGGGATTGGAGAGCACCCACACTCCGAGGTACTGAATTAGTGTGTTTAAGGATGAGAGAAATGGAAATTATTACCTTATCCCACGTGAGATTGTTGGTAATGCTGTTCTCAATTACTTGATTGGTCGATTCCGGTGCCTTTCAAATTTATCTACTCAACTTCTAGCGTGTACTAGAGGAAACTCTACGTGGCGCTGATACCAAAAGCTATCCATGTTCCTGATATCTTGTCTGGGAGTGAAATAGTATCGATTCAAAGAGTGAAAAATTCGCTAAAGACCGTAACGGCGGAATCGCGATTTATACATTCCGTTTTTTAGACTATATGCTTGTGATGCTTACTCCATGACCGAATAAGTGAGTCCGGAAGAGGCAGAGGCAGTACACTGAGAGAAGCATTCCGCAAATAGTTGCGGAATGATTCCCAAAGTGGCGCTACATCGGGAATGATTCCTGAAGTATTTGCGGAATGCATTCCGAAAAGAGAGAGAGGGGGGAGGGGGCTCTCTCTTTTCGGAATGATTCCGAAAAGGAGCGGGCGCCCGGCTCCCCCCCCCGCCGTACCCGTGGCCTAGTGGTTTAAAATTTCTGTCATATGATACGCGGGTTCGACCCCGCCCAGCGCCACATATTTTGCAGATACTTACTTTAAACCGTGCAATGTTCAGAACGCATTAGCCTGTACATAGAAGATGCGGAATTATTTATTTTTGGAGACACAAAATACAGTGTACAATAATCGTGGTTTGTAAGAATGACTATGGTAGCATTACTAGCTTTACAGGATAAATAATAACACACATAATGAACAATAAAACAGAATTTTTAAATTTACTTAGAAATATAACGCATCCTATTCAAATTGCACGCACACATACAACATATAACAAACGCTAATAATAAGAACAAAGCACCTGAAGGCAAAGGAAGATCGTGCGCCTCTTTTAATAAAAAGGGCAACTCTGCCAGGCATTGCCATGGCTAACCTCTCGAGGTACTCGCATTGAACCAAGAACTCTGGTATTTCTGTGCCAGTAGCATGCCAAAGAGATCGTGATTACCAGTGGCATGCCACTGCGCCGCAGAGGGAATAATCGCTACTAGTGGCATGCCAGTGGCAAACTTGGTAATGAATCTGACCCAGCGAAAGTACGGTATGCCTATCATCCGGTCGTGACTCTGGCTACAGAGATTTTTTGAACTCCTTTTAGTTAGCTCTTACGTTTTTAAGTGTTTTGAGCTTGTTTTAGTTCATGAAACATATTTTATTGTTGGTTTATCTTCCCGCTATCCTGCATACCTGTAGTTATGCTTGTTCAATCTCTAGAATGCAGACTTTTCGTCGTATTGTCATGATGTTTTCTTGTTCAGGTCTTATTCTCGCAAGAACGTGAAGTTGCAAGCGCGTTTACATCAGCGACGCATGTTGTAGTGGGCACTACGCGAACCACGATTTGTATTTGATGAGTTTCTCTAGAATCGCTTACTTTTGGTACTTGACTTTTACTAACTTTTTTCCTGTTCCGAAATTGAATGCCGCGTGATATTTCATGGATAGCAAAATCATAATTTTAAATGTTGCAGTTGCAGTCGAGTCTGAGTCCATAATCATATGAGAGGACTCAAGTCAATATATATACCTAAATCATAAGAAGACTCAAGAAGCAAGCAACCCAAAAAGGTACGTTTTCGCTTTGACTAATTAG
>LS889038.1:0-28761 GCA_900490955.1 Micoletzkya japonica | reverse complement strand
AAAAGGTAGTGATTTCGAAAAATGAGCGATTTCCGGCATGTTTCTTTCTTTACTGGTGTAATTGGGCACGAGAAAAAATAATAAAACAATGAAAAGTGCTGAAATTGCCATATACGGCCGCAATTTGACTTGTACGGGGTTGTACGGTACAATCCCGTACAGTCCGGTATTCGTGCCCAAATAAATGTACCGTACGATAGCCTTTATTGCCTGCTTACATGTTTCGGTTCTATCCACGCATCTCTGTCTATAATAATAGAAAACCGCCTTCCCCAGCTTCTATTGATCAGAGATCAAGGCTCTGATTGTGAGAGTGGGCAGACAGCTGTAACCCCTTGGCATTGAAACTTTTCATGACCGGCTACTCCTTCTGCTACTATAGCTCATCTTCCCTTTTCCACACCGGGCAACAATGAGTCTTGCTTATCTTTATCTCCTCATCCTTCAGTATCTATGTCCCCCTCTCGCGTAGTCCAATGGTCAATGCCGGCTGTCTCCAATCTGATCCCCCCGCAACAATCGAGTGATCGCGGCTAAGGGCACCTGTCAGAGTCCACGAGTCCTCTCCCTCCTTCCCCCCTCCCCCCTCAACCCCCTCCCCGCAACCCCCTTACAACCCCTCTCCCTCCTACTCTGCTGCTTCTTCATCCGTTCTCTGCTTCTCTGCCCTCTCCTCTCATCCTCTCGTCTCTCACTCACGGGATAGACCCTCCCTGTGTCAGTTGTGTTGTTGTATCGACGGCGCTTATCGATTGCACGTCACGGAGTGATGGATATCTGTGAAGGAATGCGGGGCTAGCCGTGCTAGGTTATGCATTATAGCGGGGAGGTGTGAGGTACACTGGGAATGGCAAGCGAACACTATTGCGGCGACTTCGGTCTATCTGCTCTCCTTTGATGCTTTTGATGTGCGGGTTGCCTTCGTTGCTCCAAAACTAGAGATCCGCAATCGAGTCCCTTTTTATTCTTCTTTGAACGGTTTGTGAACACCATTTCACACGAATGATGTTTCACACATCCTTCATCTCGTCACCAAAAGCAATGAAGGGTATTGACAAAAAGGACTCAATTTCAGATCTCTATCCAAAACCTGTTCTAAGAAGAGTGTTTCAGCTCGGCCTCGAGCCCTCTCTCTCTCTCTCTCCTCGACTCCCCTTTTCCTCGACGACGCAGCATCGTTCGAGAGAGTGAGCGGAGAGTGAGCAGAAGAAGAGAGCGCGGTGTCCGAAATGGACCCGCAGCGGCCACCAACCAATCCCAGTGAGGGTAAGCACGGGGGAAACGATAGGAACACAGCGTAGTTCATGAAACGTAGTCTTTTTCTTATAATTTAGAACTTATAGATCAATAAAAAATTCTTCAAATGGATTAAGGTCTATGGAAGTTTCGTAGTAGCGTAGATACCAACGAATATGCTTCAGGGGAGGAGCCACCACCGCCGACTCAAACACTACAAGTAGTCATCGACCCTCCCGGACAGGGTATGCTTTTCTATCTCATTGTCAGTCATCATCGGTATAATAGAGATAACAAATAGGCAAGCATGATATGCTGTTTTTTTATGTACTCGTTGCGGTCAATAAATACAATGTCAACCTTGAGGAGGAGGGATGCCGTCGTGGACGAGTCCCCTTGCTCTGTCTACGGCTCCCAGCAGTCCTGCATCGGCCTACTCTACAGGTACATTGAAATGCACTTATGAGCGACTGCTTTAATCTGGGTCATTGATCACGAAATAATGGTGACCTCCCCATACGATCCCTCTTCTTTCGGCACCATTCATTGCCAATTAATCAAGACAGACACATGGGAAGGCAGTCTATTACTGGTACTATACGATTAGAACCCTTTCCTACTTAGCGTCCCTTCCATACATCGTGAATTGCAGACCGCGAGGCCGTCATTCAACGAACGAACCCCGATAGCAGTACGATCGCTGAGACGCATGTGCTTAGGTCAGATATCCTTCCTCTTTCTCTCCAAAATCATCGATAATACTGCAACCACAATCATAATAGCTTATAAGGCGATACTGGAGGAGTGTTATGCCATTGGTTGTACGATGTTCTAAATTTTAAAGGAGCCGGCCCACGAGTAGGGTAGGATTTGAATTCCCGCGCTACCCTGATATATCAATTTAGGCCTTTCCGCTCATCTATTCCGATCGTTCTTTTTACTAGAATGATCAGAATAATGTAAATAATCATTATGGAAATAATTCAGAGCTGCATCTCTTCTCAGTCGGCTAATATATCCGATTTTGTGAAAAACGCGTTGCTCTTTGCACCTTCACTACTCCGCGGAGAGTGAATGAAATCGCATGAAACTCGGAATACCCGATAAGGACGATTAGATCTACTGAATGACGTAAAGAGCCAATATGGCCAGAAACTCGTGGTACGGCTCCTTTAAGCGAACAAGCCAAAATGCTTAGGATACGGTGTTTTTCGTGCGAGAGTTCCTACCGAAATCAAGGTTATTTTTCGGCATCTCGTTCGCTTAACATTTTGACTATTGTCAGAACACTGTGGTTGCAGAGCGACAGGTATGCAGTCGCAGTCCTTCACAGAGGAGCACTGGTCGAGCGAGATCAAGTCCTTCGTCGCATGTGTGCCGCCCAAGTTTCTGCAGGTGCGTTTCGAGAATCTCGTTGGCGTTATGGCGGGAGTCAAAGTGCGCCTTCGGCGATTTTACTGACTCAGGGGACGATGCTCTGGGGTTCTTTCTCTTTTTGCCGTTTTTTTTATCAATTATGTTTCAGACTTCTATAAATATGTGCATACAGAGCATGAACACTGAAACATAACCGTGGAAAAGCGTCAAAAAGAGAACCCTACTATGATCTTGCTTCCAGGTCATCAAAGCCTACAGAGTCCTGTCGACGGATACACTCACATTAGTCGTGGAGGTAAAACACTGCTTGTTGAGAAAAGCTAGATATCACGTGGAATCTCTACTTCTATGATATGATCGTAAAACTATTTTGTTAAGGTCGTCTCTGACCCTCCCGCCATTTTTGAGTGGTTCGTCAATGACCGACCTGTATTGGCAGACAGAAGGAGATTCTCGACCAGACATGGTAAGCTTAGTGAGGTGGTGTACGAGTCTATCGTATTAATTACTTGCAGGCCTGAACATCACCTCGCTCACCGTCAACAACCCCGAACAGGGAGTGTACAAGTGCACAGCGAGGAATCCCGCGGGAGTCTCGACCAGTTACGGATACGTGTCCGTCGGAGGTTAGCATTCTGCCATTAAATAAATTATTTTTTTTCTGTCTATTAATTAACCCATTCCTCCCTAACGACCCGCGGCGACAGACGGGTTCCTTGCAGCGGCTCCGCGTTACGAGGAATGGTCGGAGTCGTCTCGATTGGCTCGCGAGGAGCAACAGCAGAGCAGCACGGCTCGCGTGTCGCTCGTCGTGCAGAACAAAGCGCCGCGGTTCATGAACCAAGTACCGAACCTCACGCTGCAGCCCGGATGCGAAGCTGTCTTGGATGTAGAGGTCGACGCCAATCCTCCAGCGAGGTATGCTATAATTGCCAAAGCCGGAATGTATAATAAGGAGCTAAATACACATATGTTGTTCAAAAGGTTTTTCGTGACGATAGAAATCTTGAGAATGGTGAATGGTTATATCATTTTTCTTTACCATTTTCGGTAATCTTAGACATTGATCAGAGGTCACCCTTGAGTGAAGACAATGGCGTTCTTCAGATTCCAATGGCTGGTCAACGGGACGGAGCAGGTGGATGGCAACGGTCGAGTGGAGTGCTTCTTCCCCTCGCAGAACCGATGCGTCGCCCGATTCGCCATTCCCGTGGCCGGCGAGTACAAGGTCGTGGCGTCCAATGTCCATGGAAGCGCCATCTCGGCTGGATTCGTCGAAGTCTTCAAACGTGAGTCATATTAGCCATGGATTATTCATTCAGTGGAAGAATATTTATTTATCGAATTTATTAATAATTTTGTTTCGGGTCATGAAATGGTAGTTCAATTGGGAAATAACGCTAGACACACAGCTAAGTAACAGGGTAAAACGAGTGATGCAAACCGAGCATAAAATTGGAATGTTGTGTTTAGCGAATCCATCGAAGAGCATGAGGCCTCCTGTTGCACCGGGAGCTCGAATCGCGACGATGTCGACGATGTCTTCGAGTCAACACGCTACCTTGATGGCTCCGAGGTAAAATAATATTCTAGTTTATAATGAGAACTTTCTGAAATTCGTTAGGATTTTGCATGTTAGTTCAAAAAGTGCTTAATTTGCCTAGCCATAAAGTAAAAATCCTTTGAAACATTCAGTCGTGAACAATGGTTTCTCGACCCCTTGTCTCGATTGGCTAACTGTTGCATATCTCAGTGCAACAGTTAGCCAATCGAGACAATTGTTATTTCAGGGACGAGAAGCGCGAACGGACGGTGGAGGGCGACTCGATGACGACTACACAGCAGGTTACCGAGGTGAATATCTAGCTCTATGCGATGGAATTTAGCAAACAAAGTTATTATTTTTCAGTATCTAGTGTAGTGTATGCCTTGTTAGACAATACGGAATGTCTTGAGATGAACTACCACCAACGCTCGTCGTCGCTTCCCCGTGGAACGCACCACATCGAACGGCACGTCGAGATGCCCTCCTTCAGTCCCGTTCCACGAACACGACAGTCCTCAGGTACGTCGTGGCCAGTGCACCTATACGATGAAATAGCACGCTCGACCTTCCACCTGGCAAACCGGGTAACCATCTCTTCAAATCGGTCATTTCATCAACTTTGATCTGCATATATGTCTTGATATAATACCGATTTGTCGAAATGGTGGCTGGGAAGCCAAATCGAGCTCTATTCCATCGTCTGACTAACACGCATTGCTCCGCACTCATCTCACTCCCCTTCTCTAACTGTTCTCTTGCTAGTCGTCCGTTTCCTGGTGCTGCTCTGCGCGTTTCGTGGTGAAGGGTGTGGTGTGGTGGGTGCGGCGTGTGTGCGTGGTGCACTACTATTCTGAGTATTCCTAATCGCCTGTCTAACCCGCTTCTGCAGAGCCCCGTGAGGTGGACGAGTCCTTCCGCCAGACGGCCGCAGTCTCGCCCTCGGAGACTACTCCCCGGTCGCCGCGACCCGTGCACAAGTCCCGGTCGGAGACCTCCCGCTACCTGCCGCAGCCTCCCGTATTCCTCACGCAACTACCCGCCGAGGTTCTGCTCTCGGCCAACGAGAAGCTCGCTCTGACTGTTGACGTGGCCGCCCTGCCCACCGCTCACTTCAGCTGGCACGCCAACGGATTTGAAGTGAGAACGGGCAAGAACACGACCATCCTCAACGAGCACAACCGGTCGACGCTCGTGTCGAATCCTCCCGTAAAGGCAGGCAGATACCACGTGACGGCCAAGAACGACGTGGGGTCGGCGACGGTCTCGTGCAAGGTGCGCCACCTGCCGGGAGCCGAGCCCGAGGCCCAGCCGAAGAGGCCCCTCTCGGGAGAGCTGCCCGAGTTCACGGATACCGCCATCACCATTCGATCACCCGAACCACCGAAAGACGACGAGGCACTCTCGAGCACGTCGTCAGTGGAGACAGTCAAGCACAGGGAGGAGTACGAGACCAAGGTCTCCGTTACGCCCGCTCTGTCGACCCAGCAAGAGGAGTCGACCCCAGTACGCTCGACGACTGCCACTCCACTAAGGGAGACCGAGGAGAGTCTGGTGAAAGCGACCTTCCGTCGTGCCTCTTCAGCCTCTGCTTCACTTCCTCGTCAGCCGGCCTTCGCCATCCCTGCAGAGCCTGCGGTGCACGTTGTGGCAGGAGAGAAGTTGGTCCTCGAGGCGAGGATCGACTCGGTGCCCGAGGCCAGCTTCCGCTGGTACCACAACAACTTCGAGCTGAAGCAGTCCAGTCACGTGCACATCGAGCGTGTGGAGATGAACTACAGTAGACTGACGTCGTCGAGACCTTCTCCCGGAAACTATAGAGTAGAGGCTAAGAACGACTTGGGCATGGTTACGCACACAACAAGGGTAACGACGGAAGACCAGTACTTCGAAGAGCGAACGATCAAGAGAGAAGACAAGCCGCAGGGAGCGGTGTTCAAGTTGGTGCGGAAAGCAGGTCCTACGGAGACAAGGAAGGACTTCCCGAAGAAGCCGACCATCATCGATCCCTTCCCGCCGGTCATCCGACTCAAGTCGAGTGATGCACTGGAGTTGAACGTCTCCGCAGATGCCATTCCAGAAGCGACGTGGACATGGAGGCTAAACAACTTTGAGTTGAAGGCCAACGCAAATGTGACCATCGAAAATACCGGAGAGAACATGAGCAGAGCTCGGTTCGTTGTGCCCTCTTCCGGACGCTATGAAGCGATCGCCGTCAACGAGCTCGGACAGGATACGACCTCGACGAAGGTCATCGTCGAGATCCCGTCGACAGAGGGCCAACGCGTCTCCATGGAGCCGGTGTTCGTCGAGATTCTGCCGGAAGAGCACGCGATCGACGTTCGCAGAGAGACGCGATTCGTCGTCTCGGCCAATGGCCAGCCACCACTCGCCTTCAAGTGGTATGTCAACGGGATGGAGATGAAGACGGGCGAGTTGGTGGCCATCAGTTCGGAGGGCAATCGATCATCCCTCCTCCTCAAGCACCTCCCGGCGAGAGACGTCCGCCTCGACGTCGACGCCTTCAACCAGCACGGCGTAGCGCGGACATCTACCATTCTACGCATTCCTCCTCGACACGAACCTCCGCCGGTTCCGCAGAAGCCAGCCACTCCAGTACACGAGCCAGTGTACTCTCTGCCTCCAGAGCAGCGAACCTCACGGCAAATGCAGCAGAAGGAAGTGCGCCAAGTCCCACAGGCCAGTTCTCCTCCAGCTCCTGAGGTTCCGCCTCACAAACCACCCGCGGTACAGCAGCCGAAGCCGCAGATCACCGTTGAAGCTCCCGCTCCCAGCAAACCGAAGAAGGTGGCTCCGAGATTCGCCAAGGCTCTGACCGCGATGGATGTGAAGGAGGGCGATGAGGTGATGACCGGAGTGGGGATCGAGAAGGAGGCCGAGCCCTGCGAGTTCATGTGGAACGTGAATGGACAGAACGTGGACGACCGACAGGACGTCTTCATCGATTCGACCACTCACGAGTCCATGCTGACCATTCCCTCGGTGGGCACGGAGATGGCTGGTCTCATCGAGGTCACCGCGATCAACGAAGCGGGACGGGCGAGCAGTGCGGCGATGCTGACCGTCCAAGAGAGTGAGCCTTCTTCGTTACTCTTGTAGACAGCTTAACTCGTAGCCTTCGCTTGCCATCCGTAACGGCTGATCTCTTGAGTTCGCGAGACGTGCTTAGAAACTAGGCCTAGTAATTCACTTACGCTTTTCGTTCTATTGAGTGGCTTACGCTTACGTTACGTAACTGTGGATGATTACTAAGACACCGTGGTTCAGAATCGGACTCGTTCGAAGTCGTTCCGCCTGGACTTCCCAACGAGCGACCGCCGAAGATCATCCAACCGCTGCATTCGCAGGCACTTGTTGAAGGTATATCAGTTGGGTAGCTTTTGTTTAGTAATTGTCTTTCATTTTCGGAAAAACCAAACTGATGCTTAGAATGATGCCTTCAATGAGCTCATCACTCCTTTCACTGCACTCTTTTCCTACCACTTTGCCCTCTCTCAGCAGGAATTAGATTAGATTACTGACGGAACATGTTCCTCAACCATAACAATCTGCACATTCAGGAACCCGCATGGAGTTGCGATGCCAGATAGACGCCCTTCCTTCGGCTATGATCAGTTGGTCGAAGGACGAGGAGGATGTAGCGACGATGGAGGGAAAGGACATCAGCACGAACGTAAGTGTTCGACGGTGGCTTACCGTAACCAAAATCAAAACCATATGAAGTCAACAAAGCACTTAGAGACAAAAAACATGCTAAAAGATTCAAAAAGGAGGCGCGATTAATTGTTCGGACCAATTGTACAGTATGGCATCCGTAGATTAGAAAGAGTAAAGCTACATTTTGGTCAAATATTTGGCTTGGCTTTCGGTACCGTAATGTGTTGAGTCCTCTTTGTTTCGTTTCCAATGTCACTCTATTTACCCCTCTTCAAGGTGCTTCCGGGCGGAGTGTGCGAACTGGTGCATCCCTCTCCGGTGGTCGAGGACTCCGGCCTGTACAAGTGTTCGGCGACGAACCTCCACGGAACAGCCGAGACCAGCGCCTTCGTCGCCGTGCAGGCCATCAGGCCGCCCGAGGACCCGCACGACGTCGCGGCCGACCAATTGGCGGACGTCGAGGTCGTCCAGTTGCCGCCCGAGTTCGCCGAGAATCTCATCGTCGAACACGAAGAGGAGGAGAACTGCGTCCACCTCGTGTGCAGAGTGAGTACCACCTGCATCTTTCAATGTCGTAACAGTAAGATCCTTGATTATTTGAATTGTATCTAAACTAAGAACCCTCTTCTAGGTGCTTCCGGGTTTTTCCACGTTTCCGATAAATAATTTATTGAAAAAGGAATGAATAAATAACCAGCCTGGTTCAGGTCGAGTCCCCCGCGCCCACGTCCATTTCGTGGTACCGCGGAGCTGAACCCTTGGCAGCCAATGAGAAGCACGAGATGCACTCGCTCAGCGACGGAACGCAGTCACTCACCATCCACAACGTCTCCTCCGCTGACAATGGTATTTAACAGCAATCATTTCATGAACCACCTAATCGTTTAATCTAGAATCGTTTTGTGTGGAAAAAATGAAGCCCGTTTGTCCACTGTTCAACTTGCCTTCAGGAACGTACACGTGCAAGGCGGAGTCGGAGTTCGGCGTAGCGGAGACGAGTGGGCAGCTTCTGTTTCCCGGATCCGAGCAGCCGGTTCCGGATACGGACGAGGTCTTCGTTCTCCCGGAAGTGTCCATCGTGGCCGACCTGTCCATGTCGCAGCAGGAGAGTACGCAGGAGGAAGCGGAGATCAGGAAGAAGGAGGGTCAGCTGCTTTTTCTAGATTAAAATAGAAATACGAGGAGGAGAAGAGTTTTAAACCATAGAAGATACTGGACCGCTTATTGTAAGGCGCTGCACCGCTTATTGTAAGGCGGACATATTGGGGGACATATATATTTTTCATTTTCTCCTTTCATTCTGTGCACGGTTTAGGTAAAAAATGGAGTTTTAACAATGTTTTAACTAAGGCTTTGTTTATTGCTTCCTTTCCCAACCCTACTAGACCACAACGGTGAAACTTGTGTATTTGCAGAGGAGTACAAACTGCTCGTGAAGGTGGCGGATACTGTAGCTGATGAGCTGGTCGCCGTCGTCTTCGTTGATGCCGTGAAAGATGCCGCCAAGAAGATCCTCGAAGACGTAGGCGATAAGGCTGAGAAACCAAGCGCGGCTTGCTTATTTTTCCTGCCATCTCTCAGTATCTTTGTCTGATATGTATGCTAGATTTCAAAGGCCATTATAGTAGCTGTTCTTATGTATTGAAGCAACCCAATGCTTCGAAATGAGAGCTAACTGAGACGGGTTCGCGCAGGAAGAGGAGAGCTCGTCGAGCGACTTCGAGACGTGCGCGGAGAGCCTGACGACGAGTGGACCTCCTCGATTCGACCACAAGGACGAGGATTACACGGCGAAGAGGGGAGACACGCTCAAGATCGAGGCGAAGGTACACGGAAACCCCATCCCCTTCATCGACTGGTACATGGGAGAGGACAAGCTCACTGTCGGACCGTAAGTTTATTCGCTTCTCTCAGCTTTTCATACTGCTTGATTGATTTATCCACACGTAAATAGGAAGGCAATGTTATATCTGCCAATGTAGTTCATATGTAGGTAGAAGAGAGCTTACTAAAAACTCACTTTTTATGTACAGAGGAAAGAAAAGAAAAGTTTATCGTGGCTTTGGATTTTGGAGCTAATACCCATTTTGCAGCGAGATCAGCATGTCGTATAAAAAGAACACAACTTCGCTGATTCTCGCGAATATTCGCGAAGAGCAAACGGGAATGTACTACTGTCATGCTACCAACTGCCACGGAAGAGCTCTGCTCTCCTGCAAGGTAGTCTTTTCAACCCTTTTCCCTAACAATTAGTATCATAGATCATTTTGTTATAACTGAAAAATTATTTAAGTGAATGTGAAAAATGCCTAAATGAGTTGCAGGTGATGGTAACCGAAGACGGACCGACCGGCCAAGCTTCATTCACGAGGTCAGAGGAGCCGGAGGTTGAGAAGAGCGCAGTGAAGGCCGATGAGCAGCACGATCCGACCGAAACTGCGAAGATCGAATCGAAGGAAATAGAAGGAAAGAAGGAATCCGCGCCTGAACCTGAGCAGCAGCAGGTACCTACCGTTAACCTAGTAAATTTGCGCCCAAATTTCAAACTTTCCCCACTTTCCTCCACTTTTGGCATAAGTCGGCTCAAAATGATCCTACAGAGTTCTAGTTGGCCGCATTCGAATCCTCACAATGAGATCTATCTCTGTATCAAGTCTGACCGAAAACGGATCACGTTGAAGGATTCTATGGAGCGAAATAAGAGAGCGGAAAGGGTACACAGACCTATGCAACATTTGGGAGACAGAGGTAGAAATGGGCTCGTTTTTGACCTTCAAAGTTATCCGATCTTTATCAAATTTGTCACATAGATAGACCTTGCCATGAGGAATCGAATGGAACCAACTAGAAATCTCTATGACCAATTTGAACCGAGTTATGTCAAAAGTGGGGAAAGTTTCAAACTTGGGCGCACATTTACTAGCTTGACTGTATTCTAGATATAACTGACGAATTTCCGTATTCTCTACCTGACTTGCTTTACGCTCGCTCTTCGGAAGTACATAGAAATGAGAAGACTGACGGAACCTTTTTCTCAACTATAGTACTGTACCGGCAGTGTCTTAGAGTACGAGCAATACAATTTTAGGAGCAGAAAGCGGACAGCGATCTCGAGAAGACCTACGAAATCGTCACCCCTCAGCAGCAGGAGGTATAGATTATTCATGCGAAATGTTTTAGAGCGCTCTGTTGAGAGTCAGGAAGTGCAGTTGTTTACTCTGCAGGGTCTGAAGATTGCGTTGGTCTCGCAAGCGCCTGAGAAGGTTGAGCAGAAAGAAGACAAGGCAGACGTTCAGCAGCAGGAAGTGAGTTCAACAAACACCGTAGAAATTTCATTAGTGATTAAGATAATAATTCCTCGGAAACATTTCTTCTATCACAGTAAAAACATGTTTGAGCGCCCGCAGTCGTCTGAGACTCAGCCGAAAGGGCAACACGAGGTCATCGCAGCCCCTCAGCAGCAGGAGGTACACATTATCCAATCCATTCCACCATTTCAGTCCTTGCAAAGTTGTTAGCATGCCTTTATTTTGCAAGTATGTACCTACATATAGTCTCGAAATAAACGGAACGTATTCTGTTTTATGAGTTGTGCTGTTTAGCAGATTTTTCGCACTTTGTGGCAACACCATTCCGGTCCAGAATAAGATATCGATGAAAGTGAATGCTTTTCGAGATCAGTACTTTCACATAGTGAGTATTAGAATTGGATGGTCTTACGTTAGAGGGCCCGTAAGCGAAGTTACGCCCAGAACAATTATTATCTCCTCCATTTTTCTGTACAATATATATTTTAGGGCCAGCAAGTGGTCATCGTTCAACCGCAGCAGCAAGAGGCAACAGCAACCTTTTCGGCGGTTGATGTAACTTTTTACTGCTGTCATACTGTTCGAAGCTGATTGTGAAGCCCAGAATGCAAAAGGGAAAAATTTGAATGCAAAAGTTACAAATGTGTTTTAATGCAAAGTGGATGAGTTCATCTCCGAATTGCGTTTTAACGCAAAATGGCGAGTTCATCTCCGAATTCTTCAGACCCCGGCCGTTCCCCAGATCGTAGTGCAGACTGAGCAGCAGCAGTCGGTACCGCGTGAGGCGACGATGTCCCCTACTCTCTACGAAGACGCCGTGAGTACAGATATAGCATATCTTCGCTTTAATTTTTTTATTTTTTTTCCTCTGTCACAATAGCGGCTATCGTTGAGAACTCGTTTGATTGTAGTTGCGCTCACTCTCCGAGCGCCTGAAGGCACCGAACAAGGATGCAACTCCCATAGAACAGGTGCGTCTAGTCAAGTTGAATACTTGAATTACATGAATATATTTATGTAATTTAGGTCAACGAGCTGATGAGCGCAGCACTCGCAGCGAAGAATGACCTCAGGGCTGATGAGGACGCCAATGTTGAAGTATGAATATGTCATATTTAATGCTTAAAATTTATTTTTTTATTAAGTTCTTTTTTATGAATACACTAAGATTCGTCGCCCGACCGCAGTCTACGAGAAGATCGTGACTGTGGTGGAACCGGAACAAGTCGAACTGCTACTGCACACGACTGCCCCCGGCGGAGAAGTACACCACAAGTTCATCAACCTCGAGACTATTCTGCAGAAACCGAGCACTTCCTCGGGTAAGTCTATAATGCTGAAGACGTAAAGATGCAATAAATGGTTGTTGCATCCTTTTGAATCCCTTTTTACAAGAGAATTAGTTTGGTCTTTCGGTATGAGACCTAATGCATTTTCTAGCAATCGTATTGTCCGAATCTGTTCTCCGAATTGCATTCTTTCCAATACAGCATCGGCGGACACAAGTGTATCGCATCCAGCGACGCGAAGCGCCAATGCCGAACACCGTATCGTGATCCTGGAAGGACTGAGTCAGAACTTCTCCGATGCCATGACTTGGAGTCTGAGAAAGGTTCGTGACTTCCTTCTGGCTCCTACCACGCACTCTTCGACTGCCTCTGCTTCTATTATTGACGAATAAGTTCCGTCAGTAAACTCATTCCCATTTTGTCTGGACTTGGTCTCTCTTCATACCGGTTCTTTCTCTCGCCGAAATGAGACGGAATATTTTCATTAACGATATCTATAACTTGTATCTACCGCATAGTATGCGAAAAGTTGGGAAAACCGTTTTCTAACTATATTCACGAAATTTAGGTGAAGCGAGCGGTGGAGGAAGGCAGGAGAACACCCACGGCAAACACTCTGGTGGAGATTCTTCGCCCCGGAGATACGGCCGAGCAGGTAAGCTAGATTGTTGTTTGCCGTTTTCCAACGGTATGCAGTCGTCTAATGTACCAAGAACTTATCTACAGGTCGCAACGATCGCGGAACCGGAACACTATATCCCGGAACTGATCCAACTCGCGTCAGCTGCAAGCAAGCTGAAGGTAGAGACGCATGAATGTCCTCCTGAACTTACATCGAAAAAGGAGAATTTAGTTTGAAAATTCCTTTAATTTGTTTTATCGCTTGAAGTTTTCACAAATTCTTAGAGTAAAAGTACCATTATAGATGTCGAACGTGACTGTTTCACTCGTCCGTCAAGGGGACGTTGCTCACCAGGAGTTAGTAATCGAGTACGACAGCACCCTCGAACAGGACGTCGACTTGGCTGTCAAGCAACTCGTCTTCCCTGGATTCAAGTCGCACGACGAAGCTAGATGGAATAAGGTAAGCATTCCACGGACAGATAGTTTCAGATAGTAAAAATTGGAAAAGAAGTAAAATAAGAGAAGAAGATATGCGACACATCGAAATGGGTCACTGTGAATGAGAATTAGCCTCATTAATAGAGCGAATTTAGTTGAGCGTTATCTTTGCAGCCACGGAAAGAACTGTTCTCTGCATCGGAGAGCATCGAAACGGACCGGCAACGGGAAAGAGACGGCAACGTAGTCGCTGTCTTTGTCGAAGTCGAAGCGGCCTGTCCAGATCAGGTATGCATGAATGTAAGAACAAAGACGCATTGAGCCTTTTTTGAGCCACGATTTTATGTTCAAAGATTTTCAATAATAAGCAATACTTCTTCCCAACGAACGTAATGATCATGCTACTTTTCCCCTTCGCTCTATTTGCTTTATGTTACACCTCACGTTTCTATGCTATTGTATACATAACTATCTATCTAAGAGAAGGGAGTAATAGTAATCAATCATTGGCAGAGCGTCGGAGCGTTCATCCTTTGGACGCCAGTCCACTGATAGTCGTGATAAAGGCGTAAAACTGAACATTCGCAGAGCGTCGAGATAATGGCGTCGATCGCGCGTCCGATGGCAGAAGGAGAGGAGGGCCGGCCACCGGAGGAACGGAGGGTCCTCGCCTCCAACGAGTCGCAGTCATCCTTGCAGGACGAGGTACGCGAGCTACCGTACCCAGAAGGACGCTTCCGTTTCAGTCCGGGATGGTCTCAGTGTCGGAGTCGTCGTCCGGGACGGGCTTCGAAGCGCCGAAGTTCGTCCGGCCGCTCACCGATTCGTCGGCCCGCGTTGGCGAGCCGGCCCTGTTCAAGTGTCTCGTCAGAGGAGTCCCCATGCCGGAAGTGAAGTGGACCGTTGATGGCGACGCCATCGACAACGACAAGTAAGCCGGAAGCTATAGCAGGGACAGAATGTGTTGTTTTCAGAGACTACACGATCATTTATGAAGATGGTGTCTGTCTACTGAAGATCAACCAGGTATCACGACTGATCCTATAGTAAAAACTATATATTAAATATAACAGAATAGAATAGTAAAAACTATATTGAACTATATAGAATATAGAATAGTAAAACTATATAGAATAGTAAAAACTGTGTTAGAATAGTGTCCTTGCTGTCTAGACTTGAATATCCAGAAATAACGTTTTAGGCTATGCAATTTTTGGCTCACCTCAATGTTTGTGTGTGATGAAAAAGATAAATAAATGAATGGATAAATGTATAGGTGCTGCCTGAGGACGAGGGCGAGTACGCGTGCGAGGGAACGAACGATGCGGGACAGTCGTCAACCAAGGCCTTCCTCACCGTCGAACGTGAGTGTCGCCTTCTCCCCTCTTAGAGCGAGAGTCCAGGAAGCATGCGGTGTCAGTCCATTCGTCCATTCAACCATCCTCACCTTTCACGTTAATGTCGCACTGGCACCGCATGCTTTGAAACAGGAAGCGCTAGGAAATCACGCTTCCATGCATATTCCCACAGTATTTCATTGCTGATCACATAGAAATGAACGACAACGACGCGAGTTGTTCGCATCGAAATCCGGAGCGAAACCGCATTCGTAAAGTGCTTCTTCGGTAGCTGTCGTCATACGCACACTGTACTCTGACTAACAGCTCCTTTGTCTATCTCTCGTTTTATAGCTCTGTAGAGTGGATGTGAATGCCTCACGTTGTTGCCGTTTATTTCGTGTGTGCAGTGAAGATGATGTTGGCAGGTGTCACAATGTGGAGCCTTTATAATATATTCATATCTCGTTCCACGCTGTGACCCTAGCTATGGTGAATGTGTTGTCCTGGACTCTCTTGATGCGGACTCGTAGATTAGTGTTGAATTCTCTGGGCATTTCAGACGACGACAAGCCCGTGACCCCGATGGCTTCGCCCGGAACCGTGAGGAGGTTCGTGCAGTACGAACCGGTGAAGAGCGACGTCTACGATGAGGAGTTGGAGGGAGGGGCGGAGACTGACTACGGAGACGAGACGGAGAACTCGTTCAACGAGATGAAGGCGATGATCCAGGGGTCGAAGAAGTCGCTCGATGCAGTCTCGACGACGAGCTCCCGTGGACGACTCGTCACCTCGAACAGCGAGTTCGACCTGAGTAAGATCGTGAACTACAACGAGGATCTGCTCGAGTCGAGCGCCTTCCATCGATACTTCGACACAGCCGAGCGACTTGTCATCGTTCGTGTACTGTACGAAGAAGAGAAGGTCGCCTTCACCACGAAGGCGGCTCCTCCGAAGCCCAAGAAGCGCTCGATCTTCTCGCTGCCCGACATTCTGAAGAGAAAGAAGCAGCCGCCTCCTCCCGTCCCTCCTAAGAGCAAGAAGAGCGTTGAGGAGTATCAGAAGGAGCTACGCCGTAGATCGTCCAGTGGAAGTGCCCCGGCGACTCCCGTCACGCCCGCTCCCCCCACTCCGCAACTCGACAGTGTCGATGACGTCCTCCACTTCATTCAAGGGCTCCAGGAAGAGATGAGCTTCTCCGGGGCGAGTGGACGATCGGCATCGCAGACGGAAGAGGACCTCAGAATGGAGCTGCGAACGCTTAGTCGTTCGTCGCCTCCTTTAAACACTGGGACACCGAAGAAGGATTCGCCGCCTTCGATCAGTGTCTCAGTGAAAGAGAAAACAACTGATATCGACTTCATATTCACACGCAGATACGAGAATCGCGACGTGAACGTGAATGTGACTACACCCGAGTTCGTTCAAATAGCCTTCACTCCTCCTTCGTTGTGGAATTCGGCAGTCTTCGATTCACCAATCGGAGAAAAAGAAGAGGCAACGGTTGAGAAAGCTGAGACAGAGTCAGTCCAGCCAAGGACACCGATCCTTCCTCAGAAAATCATCTTCAAGGGACAAGAACTCGGAGTGAAGATTGAAGAAGTTGAAAAGACACGTGACACAATAACGAAGGAAGGAACGTTGGAACGAATCGTGAAGAAGTGCGTAGAAGCGACGCTTGACTTCGATATACCTGTTGATGTCAAGAAACATCTCAAGTCCTCACATCAGGAGCACAAGGAGAAGCAGTCGGTAGATGTTAACTTGGCTAAGGACGAGTCCTCTCTGGCGTCTTCGATATGCCTCCCGATTGTTGAGACTGTAATCGGCGTGCACACGTATACCTGTAAAGCTGAGAGCCCACGAGACAGCGCTACTCCCAAGCTGTCGAGAACAATTTCAACTGAAGTTGTTTCTCTTCACTTATCAGAAGGCATGGAGGAAGAGAAGAAGGACAAGGCCGACGGCGAAGGAGCTAAGGAGGAAGAGATAAAGCAGAAGACCGTTACGGGAGCCTTCGCAAGTGAGGGGCTGCATCCGATCAGGATCTCCGAAGTCAACTTGGCTTTTGAACTTGTCAAGGACGAAAACCGAGCAGAGGCCGTGATCAACATGGAACTGCAGAAGAAGAAATCGGACATTCCCATTATTCTGGAGTCTCCCGCATCTCCGCCTATGAAGCCGAAGAGAGGACAAGAGCGAAGACCAACTATCGATTCTGAGGTCCCACTGTTGGCACTTCAGAGTAAGCTGGAAGAAGCAGACAAGTCGGATGGGGAAACGGAAGAGCGGCTGAAGCCTACTGCTGACCTCACCGGAGAATCGTCCGATTCCTCCTTCCATGCGGAGTCGAAAACCCTTCCGAAAGAGGATAGTGCCAAGATCCGAAAGCAGATCAACAAGATGAAGGAGGTGGAGAAGATCGCGAAACGAGTGGAGAAGGAGCTGAGTGCGTTGAATGCTGCCAACGCACCGCCTCCCTCGATCAGCGTGGAGAACAGCGATGATGTCAAGAACATCGAGCAGGCAATCATCGAGATCTCGGACCAGCTGGCCATGCAACATCCACTCACGACTGCCCAGCAAGAAGCTAATGAAGAACTGCTGCGTACCACCCTAGCTGCCATGATCCTCTACCCAAGCATCAACCCGAGAGAGGATGCCGAGAACCTTAAACGCCCGATCAAGATGCTGAGGAGGAAGCTATCGGAAATAGAGAGTTCTCTCATGGAAGACGTTGAGGTCGTCGAGCTGACCGAAGAGCAACCGGGACAGCTGCAAGTTCCGGGACCGGAGAGTGGAGCAACCTCACCCTCTCCCTCTCCAGTGCCACTAACATCCACGAAGAGAGTCCCGAGCATGGAGTACCTTCGACTCACGCCGCTCACCTCCAATATCAAGGAGCAGCTCACGACACTGGAGAACATGATCGACGAAGCATCGGAGATGTCGGAGATGATGGAGGTAGAAGAAAGAAGACCTCTGTTGTCGTCTCCTCCAGGAACCTCAAAGAAGACGGCGGTTCACAAGCGAACTGAGCTTCACGATCTCTTCGTGCAAATAAACAACGAGATAAACTCCATTCGACTGTACTGCAAGAAGAAGCTCCCGAAGCAGGGAACTGAAGCCGTGATGAACGTTCTGTCGAAGGTACGAGCTCACGTATCGTCAATCGTGAATATCATGACGGTTGCGAAGAACAAGGCCAAGAACGCAGCTCGACCAACAACAAGGAAGTCGTACGAGAAGATCGAGAACGCTGACGATGCAAAGGAGAAGAAGAAGTGGGAAGACTTCGATCTCGAGCGAGCTGACCCACGTAGATCGCGGCCGGCTGAAAGAGAGCGAGAGGCTACGATGTCGAGGAGTCTGACTGCCGACCGGAACAGGGAGAAGTCGCCCACTCCCGTTCCACCGCCTCGTCGAAGACGACCCGCGAGTGCAGACCCGCCTCCTACGGCCCCACCACGAACCAGGAAAGCCCTACAAGCGGAGATCGCATCCCGGTCAATGAGACCGGCAACACAGCAACAGAAGCAAGAGGAAGAAAGCAAGAAGTCGTCAACGTTGCCGGCCTACGAACAGATGAAGCGAAAGAGATCGGTCGATGAAGAAGAGAGGAAAGAAGTCGTCAAAGGCGTTGAAGCAGAACCCGCCCTCCGAAGCTTCGTGCCCTTCCACAAACGAAAGCAAGAAGATCCTCGACGTCCTTCCATCAGCGATCAATTCGACACACTTTCCTCACTGTGCCTTGAGAATACATCACCCGAAAGAGAAGCTGCAATGATGAAGAGTCTCGATGAGGCTGAGCAGAAGGAGAAGGAGGCGATCGCCGCTATCATGAAGGAACTGGCTTCGGAAAGCATCTACACTGGAGACCGCGACAGTCCAGTCTCGGACCTTCCATTGGAGAAAGTTCTGCAGAGCGAGGTTCTCGAAGAGGTCGACGTTGACTGCTTGATTGAAGTGGACGAAGAGAATGAAAGAGCGAAGAGCGTTGTGCTTCCGGAAACATCGAACCCGCCTAGCGAAGAATCGGAGACCATGAAGAGGAAGAGCGTGACATCGGATGTAGTCTGTACTCGAATGGATGCGGCCTTCTCAACGAACGGGGACATGGAAAGTCTCGGAGTGGAAGTCCCCCTATCCGAGGTTGTCAAGACTCGATCCGTTCTCGTGGAGGATGTGGAGTCAGTGCAGATGCTCTGCGAAGAGTCGGACTACGGCACGGATACGGAGACTTCGGGTCTTCTCCGTGGCACGTCGAGAGCATTCGCCCGATCTCCTGTAAGCTCCATTCACCGTTTGTCGCTTCCCGTAACAACGTTCAAGAGCCACTCCGATTGCGGAAGCATTCGTGAAGAGGAAAGCGAATCGGCCGTCAATGTCGAATTGGACGTTCACGTTCACCAGAAGTCGGAATCCGTAGCTGATGATACCAACCTACTCAAGGCGAGGTGCACTGCACCGCAGGAGGACAGTGCCTCAATGCAGGACATCGAAAGCATCCGGAATTTTGTTGTCGAAGATCAAGAGGAGCAGAGCGAGTCCAACATAAGGGAGGTTGAAGTGATGCCAACGATAGTTGAGAAGTCGGAGATGATCACCTCTTCCGCCGGTTCAGGAGGAATGAACGAGAGTCAAGCAACGGTGAAGGAAGACCAGGAATCGCTTGCTCTCGTTCTCGACGAACACGCGCTTTCGATGATGGCAACAACAGAGGAGTCACACGACTACCCGATGGATCTGCTGTCTCCCACAATCAGAGAGACGGACATTCTCTCCGATGAAAGCATCACAGTCGACGTGCCGAGAGAGGAGCTGGTCGAATTCTACCTGGAGCTGATCCGGCCGATGGAGAAGACGAAGATGCTGGGACTCGTCGTGCCGGACGTGCGAGTGCTGCTGTCGGCCAAGGTCGGAGCTGCGTCCGATACCTTCGACGTCGTCATCGAGCAGGAGCCCGAGCACTGCGGCTTCCTCGTACGCGTCTACGATGAGATTCTCGACTTTACGAGTCTGAGAGTGACTGCGAGCGACATCAAGAACAACAACCTCGGGAGGGACGACCACCGCAACAACAACGCCAGTGTCAACCTGCTGCAGCCGAGCTTCCATCGAATGAGTCAGCTGAGCATCACGTCGTCTAATCCTCAGCTAATGTCACCATCCATGCTGGACTTGGACGAACTCACCGAATGCTCTTCACTCGACGATAACGACGAGCCGATGCAGAGAGTGAAGACGGGAGTCAACGTGAACATCATCGCTCGCAGCCTCCACGACATGGTCTACGCTTCGTTGGAGGAGATTCCATGGGGAGAAGTGACCATCACGGTTCCCTCGTCGTCGGTCATCCCTCAAGCGATGATGCGATCCGTGGACTCGGCCTCTCTCCAGTTCAACGTCACCGTCTCTGAGAACAACGCAGAGGAGAAGCGAAGTCTGCATTCGTCGATGAGTGAGAAGATTGGCTCCAGCGAGTCGCTCAACATCCCCTCTTATGCCATTAAAGTCGGATCGACTGCCACCATCACCTGTGAACTGAACAACTATCTTCCGAAGGACAGCGTCATAGAGTGGTACAGAGGAAAGGTTCCGATTGACCGGATACCAGGGAAGGTGGACCGCATCGCGCACGATCTCCTCGAGGTCCTCGTCATCTCTTCCGTAACCAAAGAAGATGGAGAGCTGTACAGTCTCAAGGTCAACGACGAACTTTTCCCTGTAGCCTACCTGATCATAGAGGAATCGGACTCCACCAGCACCAGCATGACCCGCTCGGCCATCTTCCTCTCTCCTCATCAGACCCTCTTCGTGATGGATGGAAAACTCTCGGAGCTTTCCGTTCAAGTATCCGATCCGAACAGAGAAGTGTCCTGGTTCAAGGAGAGGAAGCCACTGGAGGCGAGCGACCGATTCACTTTTGAGTCGACCAAGGATGGAGTCAAGAAGCTCGTCATAGGAGAGACCCAGCTGAGGGATCAAGGAACGTACTACGTCTTCATGGGAGAGCAGATGACATCGATCACTCTCGTAGTAGAAGGTAAGCTTGGAGATGGACTAGTGTGAGCTAATCTGTCTGTTCAGAGCGTATCGAGGAGCGAGAAGTGGTTGTGGTGCCATCGGGCACGGAGTCTGAGTCGGACTCGGAGATGCTGCGAGAGTACCTGGTCCCTCCGGGATGCACCGCGACCATTGCCTGTGAACTGGAGGCGAGCGAGGAGGAGAGGGAGCTGGTGTGGATGAGGGACGATCGACCCATTCACTTCGTGGACGAGGCCAAGGTCGAGCACGTGAGGAACGGCCTCAAGCACTACCTCGTCATCCACGACACGGAACCGGACGACGGAGGAGTCTACTCTGTCGTTATCTCGGGAGTGCAGTTTAACGTTGCCCATCTGGCGGTCAACGACCTGACCACATCGATACAGAAGGCGTGTAGAAAGCGAATATCGAATAACTCACTGCACTAATCCTATTTGTTGCTAACTTTCACGCGGACATCTTGATTCGTGCACGCTTAAGATTCGCATGATTGTTTCTTCTTTATGAGAAGCACTTCTTTCACCATTAGGTTTTTTTCTCGCTTTTAGTTGTTTCAGTCAAATCGGTGCAAGAAGTGCTTGTCATTGCGAACTCGCGTAAGATTATTTCCCTTATATATATCGTCATTAAATTGCTTATTCTTTTGGCTTCAAGCTCGTTGTTCATGCATGTTTCGCTTTGAGAGTTTGTGCTGCGCTAACTCTCAAAAAGGAAGTTCATAACAACTCTCCAAAAGTTCTTTACGTGTAAAAGTTGATAAATCAAATAATTTTAAAATAACGCAGCTTTTTTTTGTCGGAAACGAACCACTTACACATAAGGGATTGTTTTATCTAACAATTTTTCGACTAACATTCATATGACGTCAGCTACCGAGCGTATTTATTGCAATAAACTTATTTTCGCTACATTGTTTGAAACACGGCAAATGATTATGCATTGTGGTATCAGGAAATAAGGAAGGGGTAATGGGATCGGGCGGGTTCAGGGACAGATCCGAATGCTCCGAATGTGGATGAGACGTTCGTGCCGATCGGCGCATCGGCCACCATCAACTGCGAGACGGCTACGCCGCAGACTAATGTAGTCTGGCAGAAGGTCACTCACTACGGGTTAACGATGAGATGATGATGAGATGCTATGGCTTGGTGATGGAAAAGAGAAAGTATTTAGATGAGTATGAGCAGTCCCTTATTCTGTTTTATTTCCTGATATAAACCACATAGCAAAACCACATGAATCAAAATAACTTCAAATAATTCCCGGTAAAGATATGCAAAGAATGTATAAAGTAAAATTGGAATTTAGCTACACCCGCAATGGTTCTTTCCTAAGATTTTTTGGTTTTGTTTTTGTTTCGGTTTGAAAAACATAGTAGGATGGTGATCAAAGATGGTTGCAATAATTCTTAAAGGAGGACTGCGCCGAGCTTGAAGTCCTGCGCGATCCTGATAGAGTCGATTAGTTTCTCTTCTATCCCTTTCGCTCTCTCGCTATGCAAATTAGCCTATCTTGATAAGTTACAGTCCGGCGTAGTCCTTCTTTAACTTCAAACAAACCAAGAGATAATTGTGTAGGACGGAGAAGAGATTCCGGCCGAGCTCGTGCTTCCCTCGGACCGTGCGGAGACCTCAGCAGACAGCGACCGTCGATATGCGGTGATGGACTCGCCCAACGGATACACACATTCCCTCGTCATCCTCTGCATTCGCGAATCCGACGCCGGAGAGTACGGAGTGACCATCGATGGCGCGTACACGCCAGTTACGAAGATTACCGTACTCGGTCCGTTTGAAAGATTTTATAGCATTATCGTTTTTCGAAGCATGGCCATTGTGAACTACCGCAAAATCGGTACAATATCAGTATATAGAGGAGAGCGGGAAAGAAGGTGTAAAGGAAAAGAGAAGTTCGCTCCGTTTTCCCCAGAGGCAGAAGTATCACACTAATTTATACCCATGTGCCCTGTATGTAGCTCCGGGTGGAGGTCCGTTTTCCTCCTGTATAATGAAAGTGTCGCTGTCAGACGCGGAACGGTCTCCATCTCACGGCCGTTCGGACTCGGACACGGAGAATGTGGACGTGTCCCTGCAACTGGACATGTCCCCCGATCGTCACGATGCAGAGGGCTACGATCTGTGTGAGACGCCTGTGGACGAGCCGAGGACTCCCGTCGCCAGTCCCATTCACGGACTCCCGAGGTAGATATCATCATCCCATCGCCATTCCTCAATTCCAGGGGGCCATGTTTTAAAGACTAAGTGTTAGCGAACGAGCCACTATGTTTGGACCAAAATCTTTTTGTTCGAGAATTTCTCTACCGAAATCAGTGATGTCCTCTCATTAGCTCAACATTTTCGCACCTGTGGGAGCAGAGCATTAGAGCATTGTGAGAATTCTTGACATCTGCTCAAGATATAGTGGATGGAGCTATGCATGTAAATACTGTGAAGAAATATATGCAATCTCAGAACCGACTCCGTGATTCCCGAAATCGTGATCGATGACGTCGATGAGATTCTAGACGGGATGGCGGAATCGGATGACTTCGAAGTTATTGCTACTGACACCATAGAAGTATGTCATGTAATCTGGAGAGGATAATAATAATTTTATCATACGAGTAAAATGGGTGAGACATACATAGCACAGAGTGAGAGTGACTGGTATGATAGTACAACGTCACAACAAGGCAACGAGGGTAAACCGGATTAACTAGATTAGAAGCGAAAGGTAGAAGCGAAGCAATGGTTTGCATAAAAATGATACTGCAATAGATGCGTATATTTTGTAAATGAGATAACACATGACCCAGTTACTCCCTTTGACACTTCACCTTTCAGAAGACTTCTGGCATCGCTGATATGGAGAGATCCGACGAGGAGGTCCGGCTTGTTAGTTTTGACTCGATAAGTGAACTGAGCTATGATTTACGGCTATCCAACCTGATCAGTTTTATGGGATTTGCTACAATTATGAAGTTGCTTTTCTTTGTAGAGAGGAGACTCGGCCTCGCCACCGGAACTGGTTGACATTCCGATAGACACAACGGCCACGGAACTGACTCAGCAGAAGGAGTCCTTCGACATGGTTGCTCCCCCGTGCGAATCGCCCATCGAGGGAATGGAGATTGTGGAAGATGAGGTAACTACAGTTTACTTTTCTAGCCGAAAAGATGAAACATATTTTTATTTGCAGAAGAAAATTCTTACTTTCAGACAAAGCCTTCACTCCTTGCGAAAGTCGATCTGCTATTCGTGAAGAAGGTTGAACGAGAGAGCGCCGACAGCGTATGTTCATTCATTATTTTGTTTTTATTTTATTTTTTTGTTTTAAAAATTACATCAATTATATTTTATGAATTAATAAAAATTTTAGACGTTCGCTCGAGTTCGCCGCGCACAGATAACGGAATACTTCAATGAAGACGGCATCAATGTGACCGATACCGTTGAAGAGGTATGAGAAATAAAAGAAACATTTCGTGTAAAAGCTATGCAAAAATAAATCTCCGGTTAGAAAGCCTTGCTTTGAGGTTCGCGTCATCGTTCGTCTAGAGTGTCGACCAGAAGAAGAGTCAGCCCAAGTCCAGATTACGGATGTACTGTGCGAAGATGAAGGTTGGACAGTATACTTTCCGTTTTATTTATTTATTGTGCGGCTACAGCAATACTATACGATATCGTATGAAATCATGGGGTAATGGAAAGAGCTACACTGAGCGAAAATTCCTTAGCACACGACACCTCTTTTATTTATTTATTGTGCGGCTACAGCAATACTATACGATATCGTATGAAATCATGGGGTAATGGAAAGAGCTACACTGAGCGAAAATTCCTTACCACACGACACCTCTTACCCTACCGGGCTAGTTTATCATTCCCCAAAAAGCAACAGTGGGAGAAGGAAACTTTAGGGAATTGTAACGCTGGTACCGCATGTCTGGGAATTATACCCCAGTGGGCTAGGGTATTTTCGCTCAGTGTACTCCAATAAGCGAGATGATGTGTTGATTTGAGAAGCCTCGACTTTGGACACTCTCACTTCGCTGGAGAACAGCAGCGTCGATTATCAGCAACCCGAATTCCTGCAAGAACTCAATCCGGAGATGACGCTCATTCATGGAAAACGAGCACTCTTCAAGGTTACTCTTTGCTTACTTGGCTAGAGCATACGGAAAGAGGAAAAACGAAAACGGAAAAAGTCGGTATTGAGTTTGACATCGTAATATGGGCTAGACAACGAGATGAACAAAAAATTTCTGCTCAAAAACGTTTGTCGTAAACGTCTGAATATATCAATCTGAAATACGGTAATCTCGTGGGGTAGTTTGTAGTTGTCTATCTAAGTAACCCCTGGCAATGCCTCTTCGATCTTAGCGATGATAGAGCGAATTAGATCAGATGCCACGCACTCATTCATGAGTATTCAGCTAGGGAAAAAATACATTTTAGCATTTTTGTATAATATTCGTTTTCAGACATCAGTGAAGGGCTTTCCACTTCCGAGGATCACATGGTACCAAAACGACAACGTTGTTGTACCCTCCGACGAAGTTTCGGTAACATACGAAGACGGAATCGCTCTTGTCGTCTTCCTTCAGGCATCGTCGAAGCTCGCAGGTACATCCACTATAATCATTCATTTTTCAAGGGCATTATAAAGACAAGATTTCTTGCAACATAGCGTTAAGGAGAATAGACGATTGAATAGTTAAAAATAAGTAGGCATGGAGATTTTGCGAAGCGATCATGATTTCAGGCATTCTTGTTTGCGAAGCATCGAATTCATGCGGAACAGCTGTTACCGAATGCGCGATCAATATCGTACCTCCTCGTAAGTTAAATAATGAGCATTATCTCAAGCATATTATTTTTATTTTACATTATCTCCCGAATTATAATTTCTGAAAACGCAAATAGAAAAGGAAAAGGCTTAATTACAGCTGAGGAAGCGGAATCCTTCTTCGCGATCAAGCTTTGCGGCTTGGAACAACAAGAGGACACCGAGGTAGCAATATAAGTTGTTTTCAGTGCAGCCTGAAAATTGCGGACGATTCACCTTTTTTAGTTTCGAGCACAATAACTAAGATTTTTCAAAATTTGTCGTTGGCAGCGAAAGAATAAAAAACAATGGCAAATATTGAAGGCGGTGGTGGGCGTCGATACCGCGGGAGAGTACGAGTACGTGTGTTCTGTCGTCGTGCAAGAGAACGACGACGGACGCCGGCTGAGCGTGCCCTCCTCACTCGGATCGAGACGGGGATCTCTCGAGTCGGTCAGTAGCCTCTCATCATCCATGGTGTACGTAAAACGTAGGCATGAAGACGATGTAGGAATGCCGTTTACTAGCGGTACGTTTTGGCAGGAATATGCCTAGTACCCTAATTTACCCTAGTAAGGACTCCTCGCAATCTCGCAATTATTATATATTAAACATATGATATTTTCGAAAACAAATTGCAATATTCGCAAAGGTGAAAAAGTGCGGCTAGCGCTGATCGCATGCGAATTAGGCGTAGCGATTTTAATATATTTATTATTATTTCGCAGGTTGACATCAGTATCTGCTCGGAAACCACGACCTCTTCCGCCGCAGGACAGCGACCGCTCTTCATTGTATCTCTCCCGGAACGACTCTTCGTTAAGGTATCCTAAGTTAGCTATCGTTAAGGTATCATTTAGGTTAAGGTTAAGGTGTCCCATATCTAAAATATCCTAGCTTTCCTACAATCCTTCAGTTTCCAGCTGATCATGTTTGACGCAACTAATACCATCGAATACATTTTAAAGCAGGGAATGATAAAATGGTTTATGAAAATCTTCCGTTGGTTAGGTATCTCATTCTCATTTCAAAATCTTATAAGGACGATAGATAGATAGATTTTATGCGACTTCACATAGATTTTATGCGACTTCACAAGGAAATGCAGTACAAAGGTGAAAAGAAGAAAATTATAAGGATAATTATAATTATAGTGTAAGAAAGAGATAGATAGAGATATTACAATGATTTAACAAAGTTAAGTTCGAGTCAATGATACAAGCCTATGGATTCACGATGTAGGAATGAGTTGACTGACCTCTAGAACTAATCTACCTACTAATCCACCTCAAAAGCAAACTCAGTTCGCGCCTTCAGTAATCCGTGTTCCCAGACACAATAGTATAATGATAAAATTACGAGCTGTTCCTATAGAGTTACAATGCCGTCAAATGGTCTAGATATGCCAAAAATCGCGTTGTATCAGGATGAATCTTGCAGGCTGGCGACAGTGTGCAGATGAAGTGCTCTTTCGCCGGCCAACCGCTTCCTGTCGTGTCGTGGGAGAAGAACGACAATCTCATCAATATCGACGGGTGAGCTATATAATCAGTCCTTGAGAGCTTGAACGTTTGCACTCAAAACCAGTCAGGCTGACGGGAACAGCTAGCGTGCACTACTGAGATTCCATACTACTGCTCCTATGCATGTGCCTAGTAGTTGACTGCCATTTCTGCCTGCTGCTAAAGAGCTAAAGCAGATGCCTTTTCAGCCGCTACGATCTGATAGCGGAGGACGGGATCGCGGTGCTTCGCATCAGCCGAGTGACGCAAGACGACGACGACGACGCGCTCTTCACGTGCACCGCAGCCAACACCTTCGGCGTCATCGCCACCTCTTGTCGTCTCTCTGTCGACGGTGCGTTCTACACTACATTATACTAGTACGAATTACGTCTAATTGCGACTGTGTCTGCGTCTCTTCAATTCCCATGCTCTCTCACCTCCCCTCTCTCCTTTTGCAAGCATGATCTACCCTTTGGAACAGAACGTAGTGCGTTCTACACCACTAGAAAGCGAGACCGTGCATCTTACTATGGTTGACGAAAATGTTCCGTCAGTGGTCTCATTCCTACTTTCAGAGAGCGAAGCGAGTTGAAAAGGGTGCAGACAGAGTAGGAATGAGATTACTGACGGAACTTGTTCAATAACACATTTTACGTGCCAAATTATTACGCATATTATTATGATTAATGAGAATATACTACCTTTCAGACGACGACCTGCCCCTTGCCGAAGTCGGCATCCACATATACTGCGAGAAGGAGCTGAACGAAACCGAGCTAGAAGTCTCCGTCGATGTGGCCAACGATAGCGACGCTCTTCTAACCCTCAACGTCGTGTCAACGGTCACGGAGGACGAAGACGTAGACCTTCAGTTTATGCGTATCGAGAAGAAGCTGTCAGTCGACGTTGAGGTTTTGAAGGACTATAACCTTTCAACTGGTGAAGTGGGAAGCGAGGATATTGAACAAGTATCGATGAGTGCGGCTAAGGAACACGAAACAAGTGAGGAGTGTGTACAGGAGGAGGCACGTAAGGCAGTTGAAGAACAGAAGAAGGAAGAAGAAGCACCGGAAGCCAAGATGGCGCCCGAAGAGCAATCCGTTACCACGGAGGCGCCTTCTGAGCAGCCCAAGGAAGCTGAAACGGCAGCAGAAACACCCAAGAAGACCGAGGAAGTTGTCGTTGATAAGGCACCGGAAGAAGCACAACCGACTACCGCAGAACAGATTACTCCCAAGGAAGCCGTTGAGGAGAAGAAAGAGCCCGAGGCTCCGGTAGAACCCAAGAAAGTTGAAGAGAAAGCGGTCGAGAAGGCAGTTGAAGACCAGCCGAAGCCTGAAACTCCGATCGCACAGGTCACTGAAGAACCTGCTCAACCATCAAAGGAGGTTGTGATCGAGAAGGAGGCACCCGCTGAAGAGGTGAAGCCTGGAGAAGAAACGGCGACTGTTGATCTCCTATTCACGAACAAGCACTTCTTCTCTTCAATCGAAGTTGAAGTTATTGCTGAAAGCTTCGAGAGTGTGGAACAGGTCATCAAATCGGCTCCAA
>LS884932.1:137441-152298 GCA_900490955.1 Micoletzkya japonica | reverse complement strand
AAGAACTGTAGACATAATGCATGCATTGAACGCTCTTCTCTTCATAGCTTTAGAGATTAGTCTGTCTCAGAAGAGGTGCTAGCTTATTCCTTGCCAACCATGCACAATTAATTCTAGCGTCAATTTCTGATCTACAGTTCAGAGGAAAGCTGATCTGACCGCCCAAGTATCGTGTTGAATCGGAAAAATTGAACTGTTTTCCTCCAACTTGAATGGGTTGTCTATTCGTTGTACACGATGAGAGCAATACGGTCTTACCGTCATGAACCTCTAGTCCAACTGATGCACACGCTTCCATCAACTTACTCAACATGCTGCTTAGTTCTTTCCTAGACTTTGCGAAAAGTAGGATGTCGTCAGCATATTCAAGAGATGTAAGTTGCTTACCGTCAATCCGCAGACCTTCTCCTTCCCAGTCAATCGTGCTCATTGCATGTCGAAGTACCGCATTGAACAGCTTCGGGGACAAAGTGTCTCCTTGCCTGACTCCTCTGCGCACTAAGACCTCAACTTCACCTTCGTTTACAGTGACCTTAGTAGTGGCTTTTTCATACAATCTGGCAATGCATCGGACAATTCCTGGCTCTATTCCTTGTCCAATCAGAGCCGTCCAAACTGCACTCCATTCCACACTGTCGAAGGCTTTTTTAAAGTCGACTAGGGCGAGATACACATTCATTTTGTACTCCGTTGTAACCTCTATCATGTTCTTGATAACAAATAGGTTATCAATGGTACTGAATCCTGACCGGAAACCTGTTTGCGAATTGTTTTCCGACATATCGAGACTACTCTCCATTCTGCGAAGTAGAGCTCTAGTAAGAGCTTTATGGAAAACAGTCAGAAGTGAGATTGATCTGAAGCTGTCGACTTTCGTAGGGTCACCTTTCTTGAACAAGAGTGTCACTCTTGACTCTACCAAACCAGTCGGTATCTCGTCGCCTCGATGAAGTCCATTCAACATCTCCAATAAGAATGGAGCGCGGCTCTCTTTAGCATCAATGAGCATGTCTGGAAGTACCTTGTCTGTCCCTGAGGAATGACCAGCCTTTGCGGCGCCAAGTGCATCAATTGCTTCTTCAATCGTGAATAGTGGTGTACTCTCTCCTACAGATGGAATGAGAGGAACAAGGGGAACTTGCGGAGTATATAATCTGTCATATAACTCTTTCACAACATTCTCTGTACCCTTCTGAGACATGCTTCCGGTTATCGGATCAGGCACTACAAGCCGTTTCATACTTCCCTTTTCCATTACTATCCTCGTACCTTTCCCAATCGCCTTAATCAGGGTTCCGTCCTTTTTCATTCTGATATCCTCAAGGAGGCTTGCTCTGGCAGCTTTACAGGTTGTGGAATACTTCTAGTCGAGTCGCGTCACCTTTCAGTCTACTCCTCTCCTTAAAGGGACATTGAAGTGATTTTCAAGTGAAGCTTATATGAAAGATTTTGTCGTAATTAGTATAAAAACAAAAGGAAAAATAATAAAAAATAAAAGTATTCGAGAAATGACTTTTTGAAATTTCGCCCAACGACGACGCTACTGTGTTTAGCGAAAGGAATTAAGCCAAAAACGACATTCCTCTCAACGACGGAAGCCCGGAACGAAAAAATAAAACATGCAATTTTCGAGTTTTTTCTTCGATTTTTTATTGTAACTATGTTTTTCCTCACATTTTGAAACCTTAGAAGAATTTTCATCGAATTTTAAAGCTTTTGGTTAGAGGCAGCTTCCTCCCTTTAAAGGGCCCCTCTGAGGACTTTCTAACCCCTTGGTTTCTTTGTTTCATCTGAAAGAGCGCTGTCGAAAACCTACAATCCTACATTTGCATCTTTTTTCCGCCAATCCTCGCTGTTTAAATGAGGAGAACAGTTGTATGCAAAGTTACATTGCTCTTCAGGGACCCCGCGAATACGAATGTCATTTTGCGAATACTATAGCGCGCGAGCGGTCTGATTCGTAGGCATCGCTTATTGAAAGAATGAAGACATTTGGGTTCTGCTAAAAATAAAAAAATGTATGAATGTTCAAAATGTTCTCTTGAGGGCTGGCAATGTCCTCAGAGGGGCCCTTTAAGCAGAGTTTTTGTCATGGAACTAAAGAGAGGTTCAACTGAAGGGGTCAACCGCGCATTACTCGCAGCCATTTCCGCGAGCGCCTTCGCTTCCTGATAAGCCTGACAAAGGAAATACAGGCTATAGTAATCAGTATTCACACCACTAATGAATCGCAAACTGAAAACCATCGTACTACCGTAGCAAGCAATAAATAACGATAATAAAAGTGGTGATTAATAGCTACGCTCACGGTTATAATTTTCTTGAGTTTCTCTTCCTCATTATCACAAGATACTGCGTTCCTTTTGCCATGGCATGGTGTTCCCGGCATACTGTAGTCTATTTTTGGACACACCATAGTCGCGACGTTGTGCACACATGTGTGTGGCCCTTGCAATAACACCGTGACCCCGCTTGTCTTTTGTTATGACCTGACCCTACAATAACGGAGTCCCTCGATAGTTACCTACTCTGCTCCACTCCGTTCAAATGAGCTTTCTCTCTCTTCCACCGGAAATCACCGGACGTATCCTTTCCTACCTGTCCCTTCGAAAGAGGGGAGAGTGCCGTCTGGTCTGTTCATCCTTCAACCAACTCATCCCAACGTTGCCCAAATTCTTCGACCAAGCGTTTTTCATCATCGTAAGTTAATTTTATTCTAGCAACGTTCCGCCAGTAGATTCATCCCCCCTACGTTTACAGTCTCCTCGCACCGCTTCACGGTCTTTTGCCGATCGCAGAAATGAGAAATTAGTGACTCAACGTCTTCCTCATACATATCAGATAATTATTATGGTTAAGGGACAAGTTGCCTTCATTCTTATTTACTACAAGAGAGCGTATTTATGAGCACGACCGTTTATATGGGCAGAGCTAAGACGTCAAAAATGCTTTATTGCTAGAAGCGACACACTTCAGTTCGCGATAGTGTAGTTCAGCTTGCGATAGAAAGGAGACATTCCAAAGGTACCTTTGAGGTGTGATGCCTATGAACGCGCCCATTTTCATGGTGAGTGAGAGTCATCATACGGCAACATTTTTTTATTATTTTCCGTTACAGTGTGCTGACAATTAGAGTGTGCCGTGTTTTTTTTTTAAATTTAGGTGCAAAACGGTGAAGTCACTGAAGGAAATATTTAATACCCATAATTCTTGTTCCTTTCAGAATCCGACCAGCTGCGTGCTCAAGCTGGTCGGATTCTGGATGCTCCCCTCCTGCGCTAAAACGGTGAAGCTAGTCTGGCAATCCGGGAAACTGTCTACCGACGATCTCGTCCGGTACGCACGCACGTACTTGAGTCCGTCATCGGTTAAATTTCTCACGGTACACATCGTAAGCCTCTTATTTCAAATTTGCATATTCTGATTATAGCATTTTCAACTGCTATTGGCGAAAAACATCGCTCAACTGTGTTTTATGCTCTAAACTCGTGGTCATCGATGTTAGCCTTTCGCTTTCTAAAGGCCTTTAATTGTTCAGCCGAACATCGAAGACTTCCACCTCTCCTGCGTTCTTCTTCCCATCCTCCACGACGTAAAAATTTCTACCCTCGACATAACTTGCGATTCGCTCAAGGTTACGCCATCCCTGTAAGTTCTTTACTCATCGATTGGGAATAAAAAGACGCGTCATTTTACGAGATTATGAGAGCTAGACGTATTGTGAACCAATAAGCTAAGCGTCAGTTCCCTTTTCTTATAGTACATGTAAGAAGCTTAATACTGTAAATTGAATCCTCCCTTGACCGTAATCAATAAACATACAGACTCCGTGCCCTGCTCGACCGAGCCACGTCATCCTTCTTGCTGCAGCCTATTCGTATCGAGGGCGACATTGATGGCATCATCGACACGGTTATCGAACGAGCAAGTGCTCCCATCGACAGCATGGAGATGTGGGCTGCGGTCAGTTCAGGCAGATCAACAAGAGTGCTCCAACCTAGGGCTCTCTTTCTGAGTCCCATTGGCACAGTTTTTGCATGCTCTGGCAGTTTATAGACGCGCTAAAAGTGGCTTAAGATATCCGAGAAAAGAACCAATGCGACTCAGAAGAGAGCCCTCTTTCTGAGAACATCACTGACCAGAATACTATTAATTTATATTATTTTTTTCCTTTATTTTTATACTAATTACAGCAAGATCTTTCATGTAAACTTCACTTGAAAATCAGTTC
The DNA here is from genome assembly GCA_900490955.1 of Micoletzkya japonica. Lineage (NCBI taxonomy): Eukaryota > Metazoa > Nematoda > Chromadorea > Rhabditida > Diplogasteridae > Micoletzkya > Micoletzkya japonica. The sequence continues at coordinate 148,067 of LS884932.1, read as the reverse complement.
CATGCCCTTTAAAGCAAGACCAAGAAATCAAAGAAAAAATTATTCAGACAACGTCGAACCAGCTGACCACTTCCAATGTGCAGGAAGAATCACAATGGTACCTTGACCAACGGACCCTCGAGCGATTCCTCAACTCTCCGGCCCGCTCCATTCATCTCGACATGCCAGCCCACCTCACTAACGAAGCACTGGTCAACGCTGTTCTGGTAAGCTCCGTATGAAAAATCCCGTGGTGGGTGTTAGATGCAAATTGCAGAATTTCTGAGCTTTTCTTTGCCATTTTGGCTCACTTGAGAGCTTGAGAAAGCAAACATTTGAGTAAAAACAGCTGTCGAGTATCGAGGAAAACAAGTCAGAACTAACACGTCGATAGATCATTATTATATCGAAATGTCAATTATTATTATTGAAGAAGGACCCGTAATAACCATAGGATAATTTGCATAGCGAGAGAGGGACGGGGATAGAAGTGAGACTAATCGATTCGATCAGGATCGCGCAGGAATTCCTATCTCCGGAGTCATTACTTACAATTGACTGGTAATGCTAATTTACTCTCTTCAGACGTGCATCTTGCGCCCCTCCTTCAAGTTCCTCCATTTCTCCTTCTACGACGTATCGGGTCGCATCTCAATTCCCGTCATTTTCGATCGTCTTTTCTCTCTATTTCCCGACGCCACGAGATACCACTCTCAGATGAAGATAGACAATCATCTTCTGAACTTTTGGCAACGCTCGCCCAACCATTTTACAATGTCAATCAGCAATAGTCCACATGGTGAAGAGAGGATGTTCAACTTCCCATGATATTGTGCATTTATAAAGATGTTGCGTATTTGTAATATGAATTCGTTCATTGCAAGGCAGACTGACTTATTCCCCTCGTAACTCCGAGACGGTCTTTATTCTAATCAAATATGGCGTTATTATGCACACGGCTACCCCGTTTGGCATTTTTTTCTTGCTTTTCGTTGCAGTAGAATAAAAAGAATCCTCAGTAAAATTTTGCTGAGATGAGGGGAGACGTCTTTCATAACCTTCTGAATAGTCCGCGTTTTCGCGATCGCTTTTCCGCAATCGCGGCCTGCTTGTGGCGGATTACATCCAACCACGACAATAATCCACCAATTAGACTACAAAGACCACTACAACACCAAAGAAGAGCACAAAAAATGTTGCAAGAGCATTCCACCAGCCAGAATACTGTATTGTCAGTTCGCGATTCAGTTGGATGTTGTACCGTACTCGAGATGTACGGGTTGCGCGTCAGCCGCGATACTCAGCTTCTCGAATGTGCCACCCGCTCCATTCTTGCATTTTCATTTTCGACCGTCATTTCGTTTTTTGCTCTTCACCCGTTGCGTCGCTGCCCGTGCTCTCTAATCCATTCCACTTTAGGAGGGCGGTTCGCTTCATCTCCTCCTTCTTCTCTTCTCATATCTACACCAACACACCAACACACTCCCAACCACGGAAGAAGACCTCGTCTTCCTCCACTCCACTCCATCTCTCTTCCCGCAGGAGGCCGTTGCCCCAGTATAAAGGTTCGCTAATCTTCTCTACCCCACCTCCACCACTCGCACTCCCCTTCCCCATCTTTCTTCTCATTATTTAAAGGAGCCGGCCCACGAGTACGGTAGGATTTGAATTCCCGCGCTACCCTGATATATCAATTTAGGCCTTTCCGCCCATCTTTTCCGATCGTTCTTTTTACCAAAATAATCAGAAAAATGTTAAAACATCACTTTATCAATGATTCAGAGCTGTATCTCTTCTCAGTCGGCTAATATATCCGATTTTGTTAAAAGCGTTCTTTGCACCTTCACTACTCCGCGGAAAGTGAATGAAATCGCATAAAACTCGGAATACCGGATCAGGATGATTAGACCTACTGAATGACGTAAAGATCCAATATGGTCAGAAACTCGTGGTACGGCTCCTTTAATTGTATTTTTTATATCCTATATAAACTACGCAGACATGCGTCGCCTAATAAATCTGATATTTATACAGCCTGGATTGCAGCGGATTGAAGCGGATTGCAAATAAGCTATGTCTTTGATTTCGGAATCCTCAGAGTCAGTCGAACCATTCTGTGGTCAGTATCAAGGTGGAATTTGCTTACGACACTGCAATTAGCCACATTACTGCTCTTTCCGAAACATACATAGTCAATTACGTTTTTGTCAATCCATCTGGACTTCTCCAAGTCCACATTCTGCCCTTTCGACATTTAAAGAACGTATTGCAGATCATTAGCTTCATTCTCTTACAGGCTAATGCAAACTTTCTGCATCGATCATTCATTCTTTGATAGAAGGGTCCTACGGCATCCTCGAGTTCACTCTCACGTCCAACCATTCCATTCGCATCTCCCATGGGGACTGGTCTTACTCCTGCTTTTCGACGGGTTAATGCCCGTTGTCTCATTCTTTGGACCGTAGCCAGATGGCCCGTAGCCAAGTTACCGTTTCCGGTTACAGTTGCCAGTGTTGGACATACTCTCACTCGGGATACTTCTCTTTCTACCCTTTCTATGAATCGATCATATACGTCGTCATTCGACGTGCTTGTTGGGGCATACATTAGGACTAGTATCCTACTTTCAACTTCCCAAGCACAAGAGTGGCCAGTCGATCACTTTTGGCTGTGAACTGGGCCTGGCCCACCAACTCCTTTCGAACGACGAACGCAACGCCTCGATGTGCGCACTACGTTCCGCCAGTCCGAATTATGCCCGATGGCGACTGTGTCTGCGTCTCTCCAATTCCCATGCTCTCTCACCTCCCCTCTCTCTCTCTCTTTTTGCAAGCATGATCTTCCCTTTGGAGCAGAACGTAGTGTGTGCGCTCCTTCCTCCACTGTAGAACACGACGTCCTGTGAATGAGGAAGAGTCATCGAGCCTACACCCTTCATTCTCGCTTCCGTAATACCAACTACGCCCCATTGTATCTCCTCTAATGCTGCCTCCAACTCAATGAGCCGGGCTTGTGTAGAGAGATTACGGACATTAATGGTACATAAGCGAATAATAGAATCATCACTCATAACAATATATTTTTCTATTTCTACGTGAAATAGCAAATGTATTATCACAAAAATCGATATTGTACATACATTTTTCAATTTGGAGCGAATTTATCTATTTCCGATCGTGGCTCTTATCAACTTACCATGTTTCAGAGCGCTAAAACTCGATGTTTACCCATGTCGATTTTCTTGAAAAAAATATCTGGTTCAGAATTTTATGCAGATTTCAATTTCGTCGTCAAAAGTTTGCACAACGCCCATTCCAAGGGGTGAAAAATGCCGATTTATGGCGAAATTAGATATTTTTGCACAATAATTCGATTAAATCTTGACCGATTCGAGAAATTATTTACGTTTTCTTTATCAACACGTCACAAGAGAACAAAAGAACAAGACGCGTCGAACGGTATATAGATTGTCTCTTTTCGTCCACTTTTGACTGGTTGACTACCTGTGAAGCCGGTTACGGTAGCGTTACGGTAGATCACTCTCATGTTCTCATAATTGGGCAATTAGCTAGGAATTAATGGAGCTATAACACCGCAAAATTTCAGATTTTTCTGAATTTTTGATTTTTCATCCCATCCGTGAAGGCCGCCCAATTATTCCCTTCTATCAGAAAATGTCTCTTAATTGGTTATCTCTTGGAATGAATGAGATGGTTGGAGGGACCCTTTAAAGGATTCCACAACCCAATTTTTGGCACTATATTTGGCGACTGTCACGTGATAGAGCACACATATCGCTATGTACAACATTCATATTTTGAACTTTTCACCAAAGTGCCTCCTTGAGGCGCTATTCGCCGAGAAAGTTGGTATTCTAATTGGGGTTTAGATCGTAGGGGGAGGGAATAATCGAGTCAAAAGGCAGGGGAGGGCAGGGGAGGCCTCATTTCCATGCGCACTTTGACCGCGCTCGCCCATCACCGATCAATAATGACTTGAAATGAATGAAGGAGCGGTCTCAAAGCGCGCATAGAAATTAGACCTCCCCTGCCCTCCCTTACCTCAGGACTCGATTATCCCCTCCCCTACGATCTAAACCCCAATTAGAATACCAAATTTCTCGGGGAATAACGCCTCAGGGGGGCACTTTGGTGAAAAGTTCAAAATAGAAATGTTATCCTCTGCCGTTTAGTCAATACCTCTTACATCATCTTTGAAATATAATCAGCGCGCTGAAAAATTAAAATTGAAGCTCTAATGCAGATAAGCGAATATCGCTGAATTAGTGAAACGCTTTCAGCCTTCGTTTCCCCTAATTAGTCACATGTTAAGTTTAGCAAATGCAGTTATTGTTTGATTGATTGTGCATTGCTAACTCCGTTTCTCTTTATTGTACAAATTGGACTGATTTTGTTGCAGAGCGTACATCTTTCAATTCAGGATAGTGTCCTTGTCAGCTGTTCGACTGCTCAGAAGAAAGAGCACGGGGTTTTAGATGAAGCGAAAGTAAGTAGTCCTTACTATATTTGTGAGACTTAGCATGAAAGATAGTGTAGAGGTACAGCGTTTTTAAACTTAAAAGTACATCGTGTCTGTAACCACATAGTAAATAGTCATGCATACATTTGCTTTACAGGTAAGACCTCCTTCGCGCCGCAATACTTTCTACGTTTCCCCGACACAACTCCTTATGGAAAGGAGATAACCAAGGTTCGAGAGAGCAGAGAGTGAAACAGTCTAAACCCCAATTAGCAAACACATGCCTTTCGCCTTCGTTTAACGGGCGCTGTTCCAAGGGACCGATATCAAAAGGAGAAGGGTAACTGCACAAGACCAAAATAATGGGAAATTATTTTTTTCTAAATAATGGGAAATTAATTGTCAGTTATTTGGGAATTAATTGCTTTTTTTTCTCGGACTACACTCCATCGGCCCATCGCGAGGCTCGTTTCAAGGAAGTCGTGTGAGAGAGTGAAAGTGTGTACGAGAGAGATGGAAGCAAGACGACACGACGTCACTGATAGTTCTACTAGCCCGTCCTCCGAGAACAATATGTAAAGAGATTTTCCCCAACACCGACTCGTTTCTCCAACGCAACAGAGGTCCCTGAAGCAGAGAATTAACTAGAGATAATAGTTTTCACGTATTCCTTTTTTCCTTTATAGAACAGGTTGAAAGTTACACGACATTGACAATTAATACTTCATTAAGATAACTCTTCTCGTTTTCAAGCAGCGGTCGTGACAGAGAGGGGCAACTACAGTGTCGTTTTCAACAGATGGCTGTCTACTCGAAATGTTTTGATTAGGGTTCACATGTATATTTATTAGTTTACTCTTCAAACTATATTGTTCAGGTTCACTGCTCCGTTGACAATTGAATCGTAGTAGGTATGTCCTACTGACATGGAGTCCTCGATAGGGGCCGCCCACTTGGGCGAGAGGACTAGGTTAGTCTTAGGATAGGGGGGACTGCGGCCTAACCGCTGTCACCACCCGCCAAGCGTCCCCATACGGGCGAGGGGAGATAGTTAGTCTAGGAGAAGGGAGGACGAGGGCGTATCTAACTCTCGTCTTACCCGATCAGCCCGAATCACTCTTTGCTTCTCCTTGGATACTTTTGGGGAAAAGGGACTAGCGGCCTAATCGCTGCTCCACCCGTCCAGTGCCATCTCTCTCTTCTTCTCTTTACCTTTTGGCATCTTTGGAGATAAACATACTTTGGCATCCCTCGCTTGTATTTGGGGACCATTTATATGAGGGGGGCGAGATAGCCATTACGCCCCTACGCCTTTCGCCTTAGTATAATAGATCGTTTTGCCTTTTTGAATGTCCTCCTTTACGAAATTAGGTTTTTAGTAAAACATTTTATTGTTCATTTTGCTTCTTTATTGTGTGATCTGTTTCAGTAAAAAAGTATTGATTATGTGTTTTCAACCTTCATAATACAATTGCAAAACATACATGCAGATACATTTTCATACATGCGTCTTATAGTGAGAGATACATTATAGCTTCAAGGTGACACCTTCAAAATGTCAAAGGCCATTTTCACAAAGGTATTGAAAATATTCAGTTCTAGTTTTACAATCTTTTCGTCTTCAATCAGATTCATCTATCACACTGCATCAGCAAATCCGACTCTTTTGTTTCCGTGGTCAAATACCGTGTAGAATTTGCCAATGAACACATCACCGAGAATCCACATTGGCTTGCCTGAAATATATTTTTGAGAATAGACACTATAGTGCGGCTGTCCTCTAAGCAGAGATTCCTTAATCTGACGATATATCGGGAATGAATTCCGTAAAAGCTTGCGGAATATTCCGTAACTGGTTTGGGAGTGGATTCCCGATGTATTATCGATTCAGGAAAAGTTTCGGCAGCTTCTCTCAGCGTGCATTTGCATAAAGTGGAAGCGCGCCTACCGAAGCATCTCCATCATCTTTTTTATATCACTTTTGCAGCCTTTTATGAGCCTTAATATTACAGGTTCCACGGGAGTTGTCCTCAGTAACGGAACGATTTAATACTTCTGATTGAACTAGCAAACTATTCCCGCTGATTACGCTGTCCAATTGACTCCTTACGTGTTACCATGGCAGAAATCAATAGAATCGAAAAAAATTGGAGCCGGAGAGGTCGATCAGCGCGCGTATTTGCATAGACAGTTTGCAATCGTTTGCGTACTTTTTGTCAACTTTCGTGGAACTTGTAATATTTCACTAAATAATAGCTCACCCTCAGCATCCACAATGTCCACCCCAATGAATCCCGACATGCACTGAACATAGGCCCCCACCGCCTCCCGTATGATGTAATCTCTTCCACGCAACACGAAATCCCTTCCCCCGAGGGAAAACGCGATGTCGGGCAGGCTGTCGACCGCTGTACAATTGACCAGATCGTACCCACCGCCCGGACCTTCGTAGGCCCCGATCACTTGCTCGATCTTAATAAAACTTTTTTTAAATATTTTATTTTATTTTATTAGGACAGTGTTGTGCAGTGCTCGTACGTAAATTAACCCATGAGCTCATGAGCAATTAAATAGCTAAAAAGAGACGTAATTGCAATACGGTTGATTGTGAGAAAAATGCTCCGCCAGTCATCTCATTCCTATGTGCGACTATAGAGCAGAGCGGTATGCATACATCGCAGACAAAGTAGGCGTGAGTTTACTGACGGAACTTTTTTTGCCAATAATAGGGAGTGGCGGTGTACATATGAGTAGAAATAAGTTTACTGCAGGAACTAATTATCCAAACCGTGCCTGGTTGACGATTTCCGTGGGTCCGGTGATCACGGACGAGCCGGTGTCGACTATCGCAGAAACGGGTCCATTTGGAATGTAGGATACCCCGCTGATGGTCACATCAGACAGGCTGATCCTCCACTCGTCCGTGCTGAGCAGGGGCTCCCAGGCAATGGAGCCCTTGGATAATATTTTAAAGGAAGTAGGAAGCGACAAATAAATTTCATCCAATTTCAATGAAACTTTTTATTTTACCTTTAGGAGTAATAAGGAACATAAAATAATTATTTCAAAAAATTCAAAAAAATTCGGAATACGAAATTTATTTTTTCGTTCCGAGGGACGATAGTACAGTGTAATGATTCCGTTTGGCTTGCCCCCTGTCTGCTAAATCCAGTACGACCGTCGTAGAACGAATTTTCAAAAAAATCATTTCTCGAATACTATTAATTTTTATTATTTTTCCTTTTGGTTTTATGCTAATTTCAACAAAATCTTTCATATAAGCTTCACTTGAAAATGGGTTCCATGTACCTTTAATTTGATATTCTTCCTAATTTTATATGGCGATAATATTTAAAAGGTGGTGTAAATAGAATGACATTCAAAACTCCAACCACGACGAACCTGTGCGGACTCAAAAGATTACGGTAATGAAAGCCAAGACAAATATTCGGCCAACCGTAATTTTCCGCAGACTATTCTGCGGATATCTTACTGTACTAGGTCTAAATAATTGTTCGCGCCTTTATTTTTTGAATTCCCTGTACATCAGCCGCGCGATTAATCCCCCTCGGCGACCGGTCACCGACTTTCAAACAGCTATGAATAACTCAATAATAAAACGAGCTATGAATTTCAAATGTTGCAGAGAGCCAGCTCAGCATGAATTACACGGCTCTCAAATTTCATTTCGATATCTTCAGAAATAATTGAACTACATGCCTCTGTTTGAAAGTCGGTGACTTACTTTTGGGGGGATTAATCGCGCGGCAAGGAGATTTTCAATTACGTTTTCTCGGTAATTTTCGTATGTTTTTGATTTCTACTATGATTTTGACTAGAATTAGTGCCCCAAAATCACAAAAAGCAGACTTGATGGGTGCCTGAAAAATTCTGTTTACACCACCTTTAAAATGTATTTTCGTTTTGTAGATAGAGTCTTCTTAATCTACTATATAACAACGAGTACCCTTCCAGATTCTATCCTGAGGAGCCATTTAACTATCTTAAACCTCGTCAATACCGTATAATGGCCGTCGTCGGTGCCACACAACGTCATCTCTCCCCCGTTCGCAGCAGTTCCCGTTCGATTGAGCCAGAAAGCAAATATTGCCTCGGGGCACGTCTGTGTATTGGCCCAAATCTGGTCGAGGGGCTGACTCAGACCACCCATAGACACCGAATCCCACGCGAGTCCAAGCACGCCGTCGTATTTGGCATTCTACAAAGGAACAACATCTAAATAGCTTTACTTGTCAATTGATTAGATTCACAGCACTTCCGTTTGTAGCGGAATTACGATTTATACGGTCCGAGTTTCCATACTATACATATGTGGTTGTTCCTACCGTATATTGTACGCCCATGTACTCGGCGCACGCAAACTGCTGAGTGTCGTCGGTGCAGTAGCCGGAGGTTGCCGAGCCGAACTGAAATAAAAAAATAGGAAAGTAAGCTCGATTTGTCATCTAATCGGGATTTTTAGAACATAATGATTTCGCTCCATATAAGACCCGCTGAGATAAAAAGACAGGATGGCATCCCGACATAAAGGCAAATCTGGGAAATCCACGGTGGCATCCGGACTTTTTGCTTTGTGTCGGGATGCCATCCTGTATTTTTTATCTCAGCGGGTCTTATATCCCGTTTTTCAAATGGTACTTTATTTATACGCTTACGCAGATGATGTCGTTATCGACTATGCCCTCCACTTCGCCTTCATAAAACGCTGAAGTCTGCGTGCACGTCGTTGATTTCGGGCAATCGAACTGCAAGCGTTTCTTTCATTATGGATTCCTCATCCCCCACTATTGCTGAGAATGCTGCATTTCTCTTTTTAAATTAAAAAAATATAATTTCAGCGGAAGAGCACTTTTTCGTCTTTCTTTATTTACCTTGCTATGCGTCAGGCAGGCAGTGTCGCTATAGGGACAGGTCTGACACGGGACCCACAGGTCGGCCGAGCCCGTATCGAACAGAACCTGTAAGATTTAATTAATAAGATTTAATAAGATTAATAAGATTAATCTGATAAATATATAATTAATAAGATTAATTATGAATCATTAAATTATATTTATTATTTAATTATTAAATGGGATTTAATGATGCAAGATTTAATAAGATCAATAAAAGTGAGTATATTAAAGCATAATAATAATGTACGTCGCTCTCCGAATATTGTCGCTCTCCTAGTACGCACATCTACCGAGCTATCTAATAATAAGGCAAAATAATTCCGAACACTCACCTTGAACTTCTGTGCAGGCGTTCCGATCGTTATTATGCCGTAGTAGACCGACTGAAATCTTATTTTTCCATGCAAGTCGATTGACAGATTGCAAAACTCACATTCAGATAGTTCGAGAGGTCCTCATCATAGTCCAAGCTAGGCACAACATAGCTCTTGCTATGCTTCGCCTTCAATCCTCCGCTTATCGACCGAGCATCGATGGATACCGTATCCCTCTCCAGTGGAATACTGTAACCATAGAATAAGAATAAAATATTATCCACATTAATTGGAAATATATTGGAAGGTATTTACCGAACAAGTCCATGAACAAGCGAGATTGCGTACAAAACGGTGATTATTGCCTTCGCGGACATGATGTCCTTATCTTTCCTGTGTTTTGAGCTCTTATAAGCGCTCGCGGTTAGCGATGATGTATCCTTATGTGTGTGGGAGGGTGACTATTCAATTGTAAAAACGTGCGAGCTTTTGACTTTGAGGTTGATACTGTCTTATCAGTGGTACTGTGCGAAGGGCACGAAATGAAACTAACAGAACGAATGTTAGCTGGCTCCGATGGAATTTTATCTATGTAGGAAAGGAGCAGCAGACACCATACACGCTGAGTTTGATCGGTCTAGTCTGGAAGACATACATAGTCACTTGACAAACGAATTTTACCTAGATTTCATTCTTTATCCACACTAGTTGTTGATAATGCATAAAATTGATAATGGCCCAGAAATTTAGTAATATAACTAGTAGGTTAAGAGAGTCAAACAGGTGACTCAATGTGATTAGCAATTATGTTAAGTTAGATAATTTAGCACAGTCTTGCGAAACGTAATAACGGATTGGTCAAAGATATCATCTGGCAACCTATTCCAAATATTTAATCTGCGATAAATAAAAGATTGCTGGAATTTAGAAGTTCGAGA